>OU744726.1:32957020-33089899 GCA_916613615.1 Steromphala cineraria
CAATAAATCAAATTTAAGCAAACGCGAGACCTTTTTTTGCTTCAGAAATATATAAAAGTGTTTCGCAAAGCTTCTGGGAGCAATTTTATGTATCACAACCCTATTTAAATTACTTTGAAAATTGAAGTGACCAGTGACCATGAATTATCCCCCTTGTAAAAGGGCAATTTAATAAAAATTAAGCAAACGCGAGACTTTTTTTGGCTTCAGAAATATATAAAACTACTTCGCAAAGCTTCTGGGAACAATTTTATGTATCACAACCCTAAAAAAGTTACTTTGAAAATTGAAGTGACCTTGAAATTTGCCCCTTTAAAATGAGTAAATAAATCAAATTTAAGCAAACGCGAGACCTTTTTTTGCTTCAGAAATATATAAAAGTGTTTCGCAAAGCTTTTGGGAGCAATTTTATGTATCACAACCCTATTTAAATTACTTTGAAAATTGACGTGACTATGAATTATCCCCCTTGTAAAAGGGCAATTTAATAAAAATTAAGCAAACGGGAGACTTTTTTGGCTTCAGAAATATATAAAACTACTTCGCAAAGCTTCTGGGAACAATTTTATGTATCACAACCCTAAAAAAGTTACTTTGAAAATTGAAGTGACCTTGAAATTTGCCCCTTTAAAATGAGCAATAAATCAAATTTAAGCAAACGCGAGACCTTTTTTTGCTTCAGAAATATATAAAAGTGTTTCGCAAAGCTTCTGGGAGCAATTTTATGTATCACAACCCTATTTAAATTACTTTGAAAATTGAAGTGACCATGAATTATCCCCCTTGTAAAAGGGCAATTTAATAAAAATTAAGCAAACGCGAGACTTTTTTTGGCTTCAGAAATATATAAAACTACTTCGCAAAGCTTCTGGGAACAATTTTATGTATCACAACCCTAAAAAAGTTACTTTGAAAATTGAAGTGACCTTGAAATTTGCCCCTTTAAAATGAGCAAATAAATCAAATTTAAGCAAACGCGAGACCTTTTTTGGCTTCAGAAATATATAAAAGTGTTTCGCAAAGCTTCTGGGAGCAATTTTATGTATCACAACCCTATTTAAATTACTTTGAAAATTGAAGTGACCATGAATTATCCCCCTTGTAAAAGGGCAATTTAATAACAATTAAGCAAACGCGAGAGTTTTTTTGGCTTCAGAAATATATAAAACTACTTCGCAAAGCTTCTGGGAACAATTTTATGTATCACAACCCTAAAAAAGTTACTTTGAAAATTGAAGTGACCTTGAAATTTGCCCCTTTAAAGTGAGCAAATAAATCAAATTTAAGCAAACGCGAGACCTTTTTTTGCTTCAGAAATATATAAAAGTGTTTCGCAAAGCTTCTGGGAGCAATTTTATGTATCACAACCCTATTTAAATTACTTTGAAAATTGAAGTGACCATGAATTATCCCCCTTGTAAAAGGGCAATTTAATAACAATAAAGCAAACGCGAGACTTTTTTTGGCTTCAGAAATATATAAAACTACTTCGCAAAGCTTCTGGGAACAATTTTATGTATCACAACCCTAAAAAAGTTACTTTGAAAATTGAAGTGACCTTGAAATTTGCCCCTTTAAAATGAGCAATAAATCAAATTTAAGCAAACGCGAGACCTTTTTTTGCTTCAGAAATATATAAAAGTGTTTCGCAAAGCTTCTGGGAGCAATTTTATGTATCACAACCCTATTTAGATTACTTTGAAAATTGAAGTGACCATGAATTATCCCCCTTGTAAAAGGGTCAATTTTATGAAAATTAAGCAAACTCGAGACTTTTTTTTGCTTCAGAAATATATAAAACTACTTCGCAAAGCTTCTGGGAACAATTTTATGTATCACAACCCAAAAAAAGTTACTTTGAAAATTGAAGTGACCTTGAAATTTGCCCCTTTAAAATGAGCAAATAAATCAAATTTAAGCAAACGCGAGACCTTTTTTTGCTTCAGAAATATATAAAAGTGTTTCGCAAAGCTTCTGGGAGCAATTTTATGTATCACAACCCTATTTAAATTACTTTGAAAATTGAAGTGACCATGAATTATCCCCCTTGTAATAGGGCAATTTAATAAAAATTAAGCAAACGCGAGACTTTTTTTGGCTTCAGAAATATATAAAACTACTTCGCAAAGCTTCTGGGAACAATTTTATGTATCACAACCCTAAAAAAGTTACTTTGAAAATTAAAGTGACCTTGAAATTTGCCCCTTTAAAATGAGCAAATAAATCAAATTTAAGCAAACGTGAGACCTTTTTTTGCTTCAGAAATATATAAAAGTGTTTCGCAAAGCTCCTGGTAGCAATTTTATGTATCACAACCCTATTTAAATTACTTTGAAAATTGAAGTGACCATGAATTATCCCCCTTGTAAAAGGGCAATTTAATAAAAATTAAGCAAACGCGAGACTTTTTTTTGCTTCAGAAATATATAAAACTACTTCGCAAAGCTTCTGGGAACAATTTTATGTATCACAACCCTAATAAAAAAACTTTGAAAATTGAAGTGACCTTGAAATTTGCCCCTTTAAAATGAGCAAATAAATCAAATTTAAGCAAACGCGAGACCTTTTTTTGCTTCAGAAATATATAAAAGTGTTTCGCAAAGCTTGTGGGAGCAATTTTATGTATCACAACCCTATTTAAATTACTTTGAAAATTGAAGTGACCATGAATTATCCCCCTTGTAAAAGGGCAATTTAATAAAAATTAAGCAAACGCGAGACTTTTTTTTTCTTCAGAAATATATAAAACTACTTCGCAAAGCTTCTGGGAACAATTTTATGTATCACAACCCTAAAAAAGTTACTTTGAAAATTGAAGTGACCTTGAAATTTGCCCCTTTAAAATGAGCAAATAAATCAAATTTAAGCAAACGCGAGACCTTTTTTGGCTTCAGAAATATATAAAAGTGTTTCGCAAAGCTTCTGGGAGCAATTTTATGTATCACAACCCTATTTAAATTACTTTGAAAATTGAAGTGACCATGAATTATCCCCCTTGTAAAAGGGCAATTTAATAAAAATTAAGCAAACGCGAGACTTTTTTTGGCTTCAGAAATATATAAAACTACTTCGCAAAGCTTCTGGGAACAATTTTATGTATCACAACCCTAAAAAAGTTACTTTGAAAATTGAAGTGACCTTGAAATTTGCACCTTTCAAATGAGCAAATAAATCAAATTTAAAAAAACGCGAGACCTTTTTTCGCTTCAGAAATATATAAAAGTGTTTCGCAAAGCTTGTGGGAGCAATCTTATGTATCACAACCCTATTTAAATTACTTTGAAAATTGAAGTGACCATCAATTATCCCCCTTGTAAAAGGGCAATTTAATAAAAATTAAGCAAACGCGAGACTTTTTTTGGCTTCAGAAATATATAAAACTACTTCGCAAAGCTTCTGGGAACAATTTTATGTATCACAACCCTAAAAAAGTTACTTTGAAAATTGAAGTGACCTTGAAATTTGCCCCTTTAAAGTGAGCAAATAGATCAAATTTAAGCAAACGCGAGACCTTTTTTTGCTTCAGAAATATATAAAAGTGTTTCGCAAAGCTTCTGGGAGCAATTTTATGTATCACAACCCTATTTAAATTACTTTGAAAATTGAAGTGACCATGAATTATCCCCCTTGTAAAAGGGCAATTAAATAACAATTAAGCAAACGCGAGAGTTTTTTTTGGCTTCAGAAATATATAAAACTACTTCGCAAAGCTTCTGGGAACAATTTTATGTATCACAACCCTAAAAAAGTTACTTTGAAAATTGAAGTGACCTTGAAATTTGCCCCTTTAAAATGAGTAAATAAATCAAATTTAAGCAAACGCGAGACCTTTTTTGCTTCAGAAATATATAAAAGTGTTTCGCAAAGCTTGTGGGAGCAATTTTATGTATCACAACCCTATTTAAATTACTTTGAAAATTGAAGTGACCATGAATTATCCCCCTTGTAAAAGGGCAATTTAATAAAAAATTAAGCAAACGCGAGACTTTTTTTTGTCTTCAGAAATATATAAAACTACTTCGCAAAGCTTCTGGGAACAATTTTATGTATCACAACCCTAAAAAAGTTACTTTGAAAATTGAAGTGACCTTGAAATTTTCCCCTTTAAAGTGAGCAAATAAATCAAATTCAAGCAAACGCGAGACCTTTTTTTGCTTCAGAAATATATAAAAGTGTTTCGCAAAGCTTGTGGGAGCAATTTTATGTATCACAACCCTATTTAAATTACTTTGAAAATTGAAGTGACCATGAATTATCCCCCTTGTAAAAGGGCAATTTAATAAAAAATTAAGCAAACGCGAGACTTTTTTTTGTCTTCAGAAATATATAAAACTACTTCGCAAAGCTTCTGGGAACAATTTTATGTATCACAACCCTAAAAAAGTTACTTTGAAAATTGAAGTGACCTTGAAATTTTCCCCTTTAAAGTGAGCAAATAAATCAAATTCAAGCAAACGCGAGACCTTTTTTTGCTTCAGAAATATATAAAAGTGTTTCGCAAAGCTTCTGGGAGCAATTTTATGTATCACAACCCTATTTAAATTACTTTGAAAATTGAAGTGACCATGAATTATCCCCCTTGTAAAAGGGCAATTTAATAACAATTAAGCAAACGCGAGAGTTTTTTTGGCTTCAGAAATATATAAAACTACTTCGCAAAGCTTCTGGGAACAATTTTATGTATCACAACCCTAAAAATGTTACTTTGAAAATTGAAGTGACCTTGAAATTTGCCCCTTTAAAATGAGCAATAAATCAAATTTAAGCAAACGCGAGACCTTTTTTTGCTTCAGAAATATATAAAAGTTTCGCAAAGCTTCTGGGAGCAATTTTATGTATCACAACCCTATTTAGATTACTTTGAAAATTGAAGTGACCATGAATTATCCCCCTTGTAAAAGGGTCAATTTTATGAAAATTAAGCAAACTCGAGACTTTTTTTGGCTTCAGAAATATATAAAACTACTTCGCAAAGCTTCTGGGAACAATTTTATGTATCACAACCCTAAAAAAGTTACTTTGAAAATTGAAGTGACCTTGAAATTTGCCCCTTTAAAATGAGTAAATAAATCAAATTTAAGCAAACGCGAGACCTTTTTTTGCTTCAGAAATATATAAAAGTGTTTCGCAAAGCTTGTGGGAGCAATTTTATGTATCACAACCCTATTTAAATTACTTTGAAAATTGAAGTGACCATGAATTATCCCCCTTGTAAAAGGGCAATTTAATAAAAATTAAGCAAACGCGAGACTTTTTTTTTTCTTCAGAAATATATAAAACTACTTCGCAAAGCTTCTGGAAACAATTTTATGTATCACAACCCTTAAAAAGTTACTTTGAAAATTGAAGTGACCTTGAAATTTGCCCCTTTAAAATGAGCAAATAAATCAAATTTAAGCAAACGCGAGACCTTTTTTTGCTTCAGAAATATATAAAAGTGTTTCGCAAAGCTTCTGGGAGCAATTTTATGTATCACAACCCTAATAAAATTACTTTGAAAATTGAAATGACCATGAATTATCCCCCTTGTAAAAGGGCAATTTAATAAAAATTAAGCAAAGGCGAGACTTTTTTTGGCTTCAGAAATATATAAAACTACTTCGCAAAGCTTCTGGGAACAATTTTATGTATCACAACCCTAAAAAAGTTACTTTGAAAATTGAAGTGACCTTGAAATTTGCCCCTTTAAAATGAGCAAATAAATCAAATTTAAGCAAACGCGAGACCTTTTTTTGCTTCAGAAATATATAAAAGTGTTTCGCAAAGCTTCTGGGAGCAATTTTATGTATCACAACCCTATTTAAATTACTTTGAAAATTGAAGTGACCATGAATTATCCCCCTTGTAAAAGGGCAATTTAATAAAAATTAAGCAAACGCGAGACTTTTTTTGGCTTCAGAAATATATAAAACTACTTCGCAAAGCTTCTGGGAACAATTTTATGTATCACAACCCTAAAAAAGTTACTTTGAAAATTGAAGTGACCTTGAAATTTGCCCCTTTAAAATGAGCAATAAATCAAATTTAAGCAAACGCAAGACCTTTCTTTGCTTCAGAAATATATAAAAGTGTTTCGCAAAGCTTCTGGGAGCAATTTTATGTATCACAACCCTATTTAAATTACTTTGAAAATTGAAGTGACCATGAATTATCCCCCTTGTAAAAGGGTCAATTTTATGAAAATTAAGCAAACGCGAGACTTTATTTGGCTTCAGAAATATATAAAACTACTTCACAAAGCTTCTGGGAACAATTTTATGTATCACAACCCTAAAAAAGTTACTTTGAAAACTGAAGTGACCTTGAAATTTGCCCCTAAAAATGAGCAAATAAATCAAATTTAAGCAAACGCGAGACCTTTTTTTGCTTCAGAAATATATAAAAGTGTTTCGCAAAGCTTCTGGGAGCAATTTTATGTATCACAACCCTATTAAAATTACTTTGAAAATTGAAGTGACCATGAATTATCCCCCTTGTAAAAGGGCAATTTAATAAAAATTAAGCAAACGCGAGACTTTTTTTTGCTTCAGAAATATATAAAACTACTTCGCAAAGCTTCTGGGAACAATTTTATCTATCACAACCCTAAAAAAGTTACTTTGAAAATTGAAGTGACCATGAAATTTGCCCCTTTAAAATGAGCAAATAAATCAAATTTAAGCAAACGCGAGACCTTTTTTTGCTTCAGAAATATATAAAAGTGTTTCGCAAAGCTTCTGGGAGCAATTTTATGTATCACAACCCTATTTAAATTACTTTGAAAATTGAAGTGACCATGAATTATCCCCCTTGTAAAAGGGCAATTTAATAACAATTAAGCAAACGCGAGAGTTTTTTTGGCTTCAGAAATATATAAAACTACTTCGCAAAGCTTCTGGGAACAATTTTATGTATCACAACCCTAAAAAAGTTACTTTGAAAATTGAAGTGACCTTGAAATTTGCCCCTTTAAAATGAGCAAATAAATCAAATTTAAGCAAACGCGAGACCTTTTTTTGCTTCAGAAATATATAAAAGTGTTTCGCAAAGCTTCTGGGAGCAATTTTATGTATCACAACCCTATTTAAATTACTTTGAAAATTGAAGTGACCATGAATTATCCCCCTTGTAAAAGGGCAATTTAATAAAAATTAAGCAAACGCGAGACTTTTTTTGGCTTCAGAAATATATAAAACTACTTCGCAAAGCTTCTGGGAACAATTTTATGTATCACAACCCTAAAAAAGTTACTTTGAAAATTGAAGTGACCTTGAAATTTGCCCCTTTAAAATGAGCAATAAATTAAATTTAAGCAAACGCAAGACCTTTTTTAGCTTCAGAAATATATAAAAGTGTTTCGCAAAGCTTCTGGGAGCAATTTTATGTATCACAACCCTATTTAAATGACTTTGAAAATTGAAGTGACCATGAATTATCCCCCTTGTAAAAGGGTCAATTTTATGAAAATTAAGCAAACGCGAGACTTTATTTGGCTTCAGAAATATATAAAACTACTTCACAAAGCTTCTGGGAACAATTTTATGTATCACAACCCTAAAAAAGTTACTTTGAAAACTGAAGTGACCTTGAAATTTGCCCCTAAAAATGAGCAAATAAATCAAATTTAAGCAAACGCGAGACCTTTTTTTGCTTCAGAAATATATAAAAGTGTTTCGCAAAGCTTCTGGGAGCAATTTTATGTATCACAACCCTATTAAAATTACTTTGAAAATTGAAATGACCATGAATTATCCCCCTTGTAAAAGGGCAATTTAATAAAAATTAAGCAAACGCGAGACTTTTTTTTGCTTCAGAAATATATAAAACTACTTCGCAAAGCTTCTGGGAACAATTTTATCTATCACAACCCTAAAAAAGTTACTTTGAAAATTGAAGTGACCTTGAAATTTGCCCCTTTAAAATGAGCAAATAAATCAAATTTAAGCAAACGCGAGACCTTTTTTTGCTTCAGAAATATATAAAAGTGTTTCGCAAAGCTTCTGGGAGCAATTTTATGTATCACAACCCTATTTAAATTACTTTGAAAATTGAAGTGACCATGAATTATCCCCCTTGTAAAAGGGCAATTTAATAACAATTAAGCAAACGCGAGAGTTTTTTTGGCTTCAGAAATATATAAAACTACTTCGCAAAGCTTCTGGGAACAATTTTATGTATCACAACCCTAAAAAAGTTACTTTGAAAATTGAAGTGACCTTGAAATTTGCCCCTTTAAAATGAGCAAATAAATCAAATTTAAGCAAATGCGAGACCTTTTTTTGCTTCAGAAATATATAAAAGTGTTTCGCAAAGCTTCTGGGAGCAATTTTATGTATCACAACCCTATTAAAATTACTTTGAAAATTGAAATGACCATGAATTATCCCCCTTGTAAAAGGGCAATTTAATAAAAATTAAGCAAACGGGAGACTTTTTTTTGCTTCAGAAATATATAAAACTACTTCGCAAAGCTTCTGGGAACAATTTTATGTATCACAACCCTAAAAAAGTTACTTTGAAAATTGAAGTGACCTTGAAATTTGCCCCTTTAAAATGAGCAAATAAATCAAATTTAAGCAAACGCAAGACTTTTTTTTGCTTCAGAAATATATAAAAGTGTTTCGCAAAGCTTCTGGGAGCAATTTTATGTATCACAACCCTATTTAAATTACTTTGAAAATTGAAGTGACCATGAATTATCCCCCTTGTAAAAGGGCAATTTAATAAAAATTAAGCAAACGCGAGAGTTTTTTTGGCTTCAGATATATATAAAACTACTTCGCAAAGCTTCTGGGAACAATTTTATGTATCACAACCCTATTTAAATTACTTTGAAAATTGAAGTGACCTTGAAATTTGCCCCTTTAAAATGAGCAAATAAATCAAATTTAAGCAAACGCGAGACCTTTTTTTGCTTCAGAAATATATAAAAGTGTTTCGCAAAGCTTCTGGGAGCAATTTTATGTATCACAACCCTATTTAAATTACTTTGAAAATTGAAGTGACCATGAATTATCCCCCTTGTAAAAGGGCAATTTAATAAAAATTAAGCAAACGCGAGACTTTTTTTGGCTTCAGAAATATATAAAACTACTTCGCAAAGCTTCTGGGAACAATTTTATGTATCACAACCCTAAAAAAGTTACTTTGAAAATTGAAGTGACCTTGAAATTTGCCCCTTTAAAATGAGCAATAAATCAAATTTAAGCAAACGCGAGACCTTTTTTTGCTTCAGAAATATATAAAAGTGTTTCGCAAAGCTTCTGGGAGCAATTTTATGTATCACAACCCTATTTAAATTACTTTGAAAACTGAAGTGACCATGAATTATCCCCCTTGTAAAAGGGTCAATTTTATGAAAATTAAGCAAACGCGAGACTTTTTTTGGCTTCAGAAATATATAAAACTACTTCGCAAAGCTTCTGGGAACAATTTTATGTATCACAACCCTAAAAAAGTTACTTTGAAAACTGAAGTGACCTTGAAATTTGCCCCTTTAAAATGAGCAAATAAATCAAATTTAAGCAAATGCGAGACCTTTTTTTGCTTCAGAAATATATAAAAGTGTTTCGCAAAGCTTCTGGGAGCAATTTTATGTATCACAACCCTATTTAAATTACTTTGAAAATTGAAGTGACCATGAATTATCCCCCTTGTAAAAGGGCAATTTAATAACAATTAAGCAAACGCGAGACTTTTTTTTTGCTTCAGAAATATATAAAACTACTTCGCAAAGCTTCTGGGAACAATTTTATGTATCACAACCCTAAAAAAGTTACTTTGAAAATTGAAGTGACCTTGAAATTTGCCCCTTTAAAATGAGCAAATAAATCAAATTTAAGCGAACGCGAGACCTTTTTTTGCTTCAGAAATATATAAAAGTGTTTCACAAGGCTTCTGGGAGCAATTTTATGTATCACAACCCTATTTAAATTACTTTGAAAATTTAAGTGACCATGAATTATCCCCCTTGTAAAAGGGTCAATTTAATGAAAATTAAGCAAACGCGAGACTTTTTTTGACTTCAGATATATATAAAACTACTTCGCAAAGCTTCTGGGAAAATTTTTATGTATCACAACCCTAAAAAAGTTACTTTGAAAATTGAAGTGACCTTGAAATTTGCCCCTTTAAAATGAGCAAATAAATCAAATTTAAGCAAACGCGAGACCTTTTTATGCTTCAGAAATATATAAAAGTGTTTCGCAAAGCTTCTGGGAGCAATTTTATGTATCACAACCCTATTTAAATTACTTTGAAAATTTAAGTGACCATGAATTATCCCCCTTGTAAAAGGGCAATTTAATAAAAATTAAGCAAACGCGAGACTTTTTTTTGCTTCAGAAATATATAAAACTACTTCGCAAAGCTTCTGGGAACAATTTTATGTATCACAACCCTAAAAAAGTTACTTTGAAAATTGAAGTGACCTTGAAATTTACCCCTTTAAAATGAGTAAATATATCAAATTTAAGAAATCGCGAGACCTTTTTTTGCTTCAGAAATATATAAAAGTGTTTCGCAGAGCTTCTGGGAGCAATTTTATGTATCACAACCCTATTTAAATTACTTTGAAAATTGAAGTGACCATGAATTATCCCCCTTGTAAAAGGGCAATTTAATAAAAATTAAGCAAACGCGATACTTTTTTTGGCTTCAGATATATATAAAACTACTTCGCAAAGCTTCTGGGAACAATTTTATGTATCACAACCCTAAAAAAGTTACTTTGAAAATTGAAGTGACCTTGAAATTTGCCCCTTTCAAATGAGCAAATAAATCAAATTGAAGAAAACGTGAGACCTTTTTTTGCTTCAGAAATATATAAAAGTGTTTCGCAAAGCTTCTGGGAGCAATTTTATGTATCACAACCCTATTTAAATTACTTTGAAAATTGAAGTGACCATGAATTATCCCCCTTGTAAAAGGGCAATTTAATAAAAATTAAGCAAACGCGAGACTTTTTTTGGCTTCAGAAATATATAAAACTACTTCGCAAAGCTTCTGGGAACAATTTTATGTATCACAACCCTAAAAAAGTTACTTTGAAAATTGAAGTGACCTTGAAATTTGCCCCTTTAAAATGAGCAATAAATCAAATTTAAGCAAACGCAAGACCTTTCTTTGCTTCAGAAATATATAAAAGTGTTTCGCAAAGCTTCTGGGAGCAATTTTATGTATCACAACCCTATTTAAATTACTTTGAAAATTGAAGTGACCATGAATTATCCCCCTTGTAAAAGGGCAATTTAATAAAAATTAAGCAAACGCGAGACTTTTTTTTGCTTCAGAAATATATAAAACTACTTCGCAAAGCTTCTGGGAACAATTTTATGTATCACAACCCTAAAAAAGTTACTTTGAAAATTGAAGTGACCTTGAAATTTACCCCTTTAAAATGAGTAAATATATCAAATTTAAGAAATCGCGAGACCTTTTTTTGCTTCAGAAATATATAAAAGTGTTTCGCAGAGCTTCTGGGAGCAATTTTATGTATCACAACCCTATTTAAATTACTTTGAAAATTGAAGTGACCATGAATTATCCCCCTTGTAAAAGGGCAATTCAATAAAAATTAAGCAAACGCGATACTTTTTTTGGCTTCAGATATATATAAAACTACTTCGCAAAGCTTCTGGGAACAATTTTATGTATCACAACCCTAAAAAAGTTACTTTGAAAATTGAAGTGACCTTGAAATTTGCCCCTTTCAAATGAGCAAATAAATCAAATTTAAGAAAACGTGAGACCTTTTTTTGCTTCAGAAATATATAAAAGTGTTTCGCAAAGCTTCTGGGAGCAATTTTATGTATCACAACCCTATTTAAATTACTTTGAAAATTGAAGTGACCATGAATTATCCCCCTTGTAAAAGGGCAATTTAATAAAAATTAAGCAAACGCGAGACTTTTTTTGGCTTCAGAAATATATAAAACTACTTCACAAAGCTTCTGGGAACAATTTTATGTATCACAACCCTAAAAAAGTTACTTTGAAAATTGAAGTGACCTTGAAATTTGCCCCTTTAAAATGAGCAAATAAATCAAATTTAAGCAAACGCGAGACCTTTTTTTGCTTCTGAAATATATAAAAGTGTTTCGCAAAGCTTCTGGGAGCAATTTTATGTATCACAACCCTATTTAAATTACTTTGAAAATTGAAGTGACCATGAATTATCCCCCTTGTAAAAATAACAAAATGTAAGATCTGAACAAGTGCTCAATGTTAAATTTTCATGATTACAGGTAGTGATTGTTTAAGATATTCTCAGTTTGTCCCAATTACTGTAGCCAATTTACAAATATGCATTCATGGTTGGTACTGGCATTGCATTATGATTACAATACCATGTTTTCTGTTTCTATTTCCCTTTTACCTTTGTTCTAGAAAAAAAATTCTAGCAAAGTAAATATTTTTAAAACATATTTGTGACAGCAGTCTCTCTTCTGTATTCTTATTCAAAACTCTCATAACTGTTTATTTCGTTAAAATAACAACACCCAAAGTTTGATTGATGTTATCATAAACCCCTTTCAATTCTATAACAGACAATGATGCTGTTGGCTCTTTATCTCTTTATCTGTTTCAGCAGTTTTGATATTTGCAGGAAGAATCTGAAAGATTTAAAATTTAGTGATTTTCATTACAGTTTTTCACAGAATTATTTACACTAAGAAAGCACATTAAAATGAAACTTGTAGACAATGTAGTATGTTGCTTCTGTGATGTTGATAGTGAAACCATTTATCATATCTTTGGAATTGTGAGGTAACCCAAACTTATTGGAACGAAATTAAATATTGGATGATCAAAACCATCATTCAGAGGTATAAAATCAGTAACTTCTTAGCCTGGTTTGGGACTACAAAGAATAGTCAATTGATAATTCACTTACAATTTTCAGCTAAAAGATATATTTATGCCTGCCCATTGAAGAAACTAATTTCAAAATTTAAAATTTTTTTAAAATTGTGAAAGATATATGATATACTGTAAAAATATATGATATACTCATATCCAGAAGACTTCACTGTTATGTGTACATGTATATATTTATCTATCACTTGATATTTCAAAAAGAAACCAACACAACTTGTAATCTTTTTAACAATTTCACATGTGTTTAAATGCCTGTACTCTGTGGGAACGAATAATAAAAAACAACAACAACAAAAACAAAAACAAAAATGTGATTATTTTTTAAAATGCGTCTGTCGTAATTATAGTAAAGACATTTTTTTTAACTCGATTTGTTCAACGACCTAAAAGTGAGAATAAGGCTCAGAAAAAAGGAAATTCGTTTCTGGTTTCCGCCCGCGACGGTTTCAAACGCCCGCATCAAGCCTTTTTGTCAAGATGTTGACAAGGGTAATATATAATAATCGAAATTTGGTCCTGTTGCCTAGAAGAAACATTAAATTGTTACTCGTTTCTGCTCGTGAGTTCCTTTACAGACGCATTGAGAAAGTTATTTAAATTCTATATTTATCTTCCTTTCTCCATGTTCAATAATAAAAAAACATTTTGGAATGAATTAAAAAAATCATCGCTTAATTTTTGCCTTGTTGTGAAGACTAGAAACATTTTTTTTTTAATTTCTGGGGCCTAAGACACACAAAAAATAAACTCCCGAGCATGAATCATTTGGGAGTAAATGCGGAATTTGACATTCAAAACTAAGACAATCCAGACGAAGTCATATTTCTTTCAGAATAATTGGTAAGCATGCATATTCAAAACACAAGCGTTATAAAAACAGGCTTCCATAAATAAGTTTGGGGTACCATTCAAACTTCCGCTTACATACCGTTCTTTTATTCAGAATTTATAAGGTTGATTTTTGTTATTTAAGAGTCCAAGATGATATTTCCATCCCTTATGTTTTATTATAAGCTTAGCTAGCCATATCTAACCTTGACACGCCGTCCTCAGAATGAACTTCATATGTCAAGATGTCCTCAATACGACCTTGAGACGTCAGTTTTAAGCTATAACTTGAGTTTGCTTGAATTGGTTTTTATCCCCCCCCCTCCTCCTGCATATAATGCGGGGGGATATAGTCGTTGGCTCCGTCTGTTCGTACGTCCGCCTGTCCGTCTGTCTGTCTTCGACCACATGGTTTCCGGAGCAGAACTCGAAAACCGTTACAGCTAGCTCAATCAAACTTGGTATATTGATTAATCATCAAATGTAGTTGTGCCTTATGCGTTTCCGGAGCAGAATATTAATTTCGGCGATACACGTCCCTGTGGATCAGCATTCTTGAGTTGGTCCAATATCAATTCTCTGATATAGTTCAACATGTTTGAAATTATGTTTATCATATGTATACGATGTAAGCTTGGGTACATGTATATAGCGGTCATTCCGGCCGTCTTTCCATCCACAGGGACGTGTATCGCCGAAAATAATGATAATAATGATATTAAAACTGAAAATTGTTATCTCTTCTCTTTATATAGAACAGATAGCCATTGTCATTTTAATATCATTATTATAATTACTTTCGGCGATACACGTCCCTGTGCTTCCATCAGGTCTATTTTAGCTCATCAGGTCTGAAAGACCCGATGGGCTTATGGCATGGCATGGCGTCCGGCGTCCAGAAGCATCTCCAGAAGCAATGACTCTAGAAAGCTGAACTCCTTGGCGATTCTAAATTGTAGATTTTGTGACTCCATGGCCCCAAATGGGGTCACACCTGGGGTCACAACCTTAACAAATAATTTCATCTTCTCCTCCAGTTCAAACAGATCTTGAGAGCTGAAAAATTGTGTGTTGATTTATTGGCCAGTAAGGATTCTTAATTTTAGGTTTGGTGACCCCTTTAACGCAAATAGTGTCACATGGGTCACAATCTTTAAGACCTATTCCCATCTTCTTCTCCAGTTCCAAAAGGTCTAGAGAGCTGAAAAGTTGTGTGTAGACTCCTTGGCCAGTTGGGATTCTAAATTGTAGATTTTTGACCCCATGCATGACCCCAAATGGGGTCATAGGGGTCAAAACCTTAACAATCTTTTCCATCAAAAACCTCATGAGCTACAGAGCCCATGGCTCTATTTTTTTCAAAAACTGTTAGTTCTAGATCAACCAAACATTGCACAATTGTTAACCATAACCTCTCTACAATGTCGACCAATTTTGAATATTCTGGAATTCATTTTTTGTCGTTTCCATGGAAACGTCACTTTTTCGACTTAGTTATATGATGTACAATGGGGACAGATTTTCTAAAAAAAACTATTACACTTACATGAGTGTTTTTGTTTTGTTGTGGGTACACCTGATGGTGTAACTAGAAAGCTATTGGCATGATATTATTTTGACGGGGTTATGGTCCTTGATTGTGCAATTTAACTTTCTGGGATAAAAGGTCAGAAGCTTTAACTGGGATATACTTTTTCATAAATTATTACACCTACAAGTTCATGAGCCTTGCTAATTTTTTTCTTGTTGATGTTAGATAAGTTCAAAGCTCGCAAAGGCATTTAATGTTACAGGGTCGTGTTAGTGCTTCTAGGATTGAATTGGCAGTTTCTATGCTATTAAATTGTAACACTTGTGACGTCAGCCTATTGTTCTCTCGCTCCATTTTTTTCAGTAATGGAGTGTTGTATTTAACATTAAGTTGTTCACTTCAAATTTCATAAATTTAGATATTTTAAGTTTTGTGTGTAAAAAGTTGAGTGTAATTTAAGTCGGTCAATATCCTCGTAACTCTCCATTCCTAAAAAATATTGTGCCTCGGGCCCTAGGGCCCTCGGCTCCATTGTATTTTAGAAATGGAGAGTTACTCGGACATTAACCTATCGTATACATAGACCATTTTTGAAAGATATCCGATGAAGATTACAACATATCGCTGCCCTACACTTCTAAACCAAAGGTGGCGATCAAAACGACAAGACAACAAAGTTTGTCAAATTTTGACGATGTTGCACTTTTTAGCTCATCTGGCCTGTAAGGCCCGATGGGCTTATGACATGGCATGGAGTTCGACGTCCGCCCGTAAACTTTGTAGAATCTACAAAGGGGGAATCACATTGGCCATTCTTTACAGCATAATTTATAATGAAGCCTGATGAGCTACAGAGCCAATGGCTCTATTTTTAAAGGGACATAAACCTTGACGCTTAGATTTTCGAAGTTGCAAAAATAGGGTTGTGACATATGTAAATGCTCCCTGAACCTTTGCGAAGAACTTCTATATATTTCCAAAAAAGGTGACAAGTTATTCATAGACATTATTTCACTATATTTCCCTGTAGAATTTAACAACCGACATTAGATGCTGCAAATATTCATACTTTATCATTCATGCTCTTTCTCATACTTTCAATTTCATTCTTATGATATCAATCATTACCTTTTATTTTCATATACTATGCGCTTTGAGCATGCACCTTGTGTATGGATATAGCGCTATACAAATATTTAGGCCTTCAAGACAAAGTCTGGAAGACATATTGTTTATATCCGATTTCTTTAAGTATTTTTTTTCCTTATTATTATTTGTACTTTTTATGCGAACGAGCTACAACCCAAAAGGCTGCTCCGAATTCGACGAAACTTGGCATCCTGATAGCCTTTACCCTGGAATAGACATGCGAAGCTTTTGGGCAAAATCGACCCGTACAAAAAAAGGTCCAGTTCGAATCCAAAATCGAAAATTAACATTGATTTTTTTTTCAAAATGCACTTAGAGATTTGAAATTTATTTGAAAAGATGCGCAATGAAAAATAATGAAAATAAGGAAAAAAGGACAAATTCGTAGACCACGTGGTTTGGCCGCCATCTTGCTTTTAGAGCATTTTCGACCGTTTCCGAACCCACCCGCCTTTGACAATCTTCTCCTCTGAAGATACTTACACCAAAGAGCTGAACTTCAAGGGCAGATAACTAAAAAAACAGACCATAGAACTTAATGATTTTTGCATGAGAGTTAGATATGAGTAAGGTCTTCAAGATAAAAGACTAAAATCGCTCGCGAACAGTCACTTCCGGTCACGAGGAAGGGTCAAAATTTGCATTTGGAAAAGTGGTGTTTTTGTGGGTATGTTTGAAATCTCTTTAACAAACATGCATGTGAAGGTCAAACACTATGTGAAGGTCAAACAATAAGTCTTGAAGACCTAACTACTGCCGCGGCAGTCCTAGTTATTATTAGCTTCAATTTTTAAAATTGGAAAGATAGGGTTGTGAAATTTGTTAAATTTTGCTTTGCCCCGAGTGATCTAAAATAGTTTTTCAACACATTAGTGTCGGAGTTATCAATTATTTTTCTTAAACAAATATTGTAAAATTGAATTGTAATTTACATTCTATATTTTTTCTGTTTTTTTTTAATTTGATATTACCAATGAAGTATCAAAATTATATCATATGACCTTTGTTTCATTTAGAAACATATTATACTTTCTTTGATGTTTTCAGCATTGGTTTAAACATTTATCATATATTTTGTTTTATCCCTAAACAAATAAGAAAACACTCCGTATGGGCAAGTACGACAGAGATTAGATATTTATAAAATGTTAAATTTGTCTTTCAAACCAATCATTTATTTATTCCTTTCATATTTTAATTGTTTTCTGATAGTAAATGAGCTAAAATGTCAAGACTCGTAGTTCTTAGAAATTCGTATACATTGTATAGTAATCATGGAAGGTTTTGGTTAAGGACTTCAAAAGTCTAGGTCAATGACATGACAAATATTATGTCTTTCTTTGAATACTGAGCCTAGGTTTTAATCATTTGTTAAGTTTTCATAGGTAGCCTGTGAATTGCATGGCACTTTTGAACAACTTTGTTGTATGTAGTGGCTTAATTATCATAGGTGTTTGACATACCACTTCTGTGTGTCTTTTCGCATGGGACGCTTTGCCCAATACTACGGAGCAAAGTGCACCGCCTTTGTCGCCATACATTTTCGTTTATATCTCTTTATCCTGCCATGGTAGGTTCAAAATCATTTGCCATACAATAGTTTATCTGATGAAAATTAGAGACATGCTGCAAATTGCATTCTAAACATGTTGATGTTCCCAGAAAACATAGTTATATGTCAGGGGCGCGCTGTGCCCTGTCTCCTCAAAGTAACACGATATTTTCTGAACTTTGAAAAGATAGCTATGCTGTGTTAAAAGATAAAGGGACTTAAAGGGGGTCTCCAACTTCTAATTTTTAACTTCCAGTGTTTTATTAGCAGGGCCCTCTCCGGCCCTCTCAGGGCCTCGCTAATAAAACACTGGAAGTTAAAAAAATAAAGGGGGTCTACAACTTCTAATTTTTAACGTCGGAGAGGGCCTCGCTAATAAAACACTGGACGTTAAAAGTTCTGCTTATCCCCATAACTTAAAGGGGGTCTCCAACTTTTAATTTTTAACTTCCAGTGTTTTATTAGCGAGGCCCTGAGAGGGTCGGAGAGGGCCTCGCTAATAAAACACTGGAAGTTAAAAATTAAAAGTTGGAGACCCCCTTTAAGTTATGGGGATAAGCAGAACTTAAGTACATCAGGGGTGTCCGATTAGAAGTTTTAGTGAACCTCTTTCACGGTTTTGCTAAAAATAATTTTCATCTTGTTAAAACTGTTGAAATAATAATTGTTGTTTGATTATTAAATGTAAAAATAAAAATCATCACAATACCTTAGCTATTTTGTTATTCATACGGAGAAGGTGGCTGTAAACGTTCTTTTGTAGGTTGAAATGGACTAATTTTGAAATAACATGATAATTTGTATACTTTGCCAACAAGAATGCTTATTTCAAACATTCACACTTTTTGTTAAAGTCTTAATAAAAGACAAGTTACTGTCGGGGATATGCAAAGTTGCATTAATTATATCCGGTTTACCAGAATAAATACTTTTTTTCCAAAGTAGCGTATATGTGAATTAAAAAAAGTACGTTAGTCCTTATATAGTAATATCAAGGGAAATTCATTATCTGTGCATATTCTGAAACATTTTTGTGTGACGTTGTCTTTGATTTGGAAAAATATGAAGAAAACGCAAGTTCAACATAACTTCGTTTCCTCGCCAAAACGGTTCAAAACCCGTATTGCTCACGTTCAAATACCGTCGTAACCTTCGCCCGTTTAGAGTGATTTTCTTTAACTGTATGATTCAGACATTAATTATGTGTTTGCAGTCTTTTTAATATTCAGTATGTGATCAATCATCCAAAGATCGATGCTTTAACATGTGAAAATTATAAAAGACAAATAATAACTTTATCCATCAGAAACATCTTTTGTGGTATATCTCTCACTTGTTATCAATTTAAAAGTGAAACTAAAACCAATAATTCTTTTCGTTTGCTTGAACTGACTATAAAGCTTCAATAGTAAACATTAAGGTGAAAATCCCGGCACTATCCGTCGAAACAAATGTCACTCGTTCAAAAATGAAACACATTTACTCATTCAAACCAGATGTCGCTGTCGCGTATCCCATACAGTGATAATAAATCGTACCAACAAGTGGTGATATATTCTAGAGAATTATCTTCTTTGATGTTAAAGAAAAAGTTAATGTGTACACTTGTAAAAGATGTATTGGTGTTTAGTGGGAGATATACATGGTGTCCATGACTCGTTAAATCAAATATCGTATAGCAGATTTTGAATGTGTGCTATAAAATGCTAAGTTTCTGAGGGGAAAAGCATAAGAATGCATTTATTTTTCAAGATTAAGAAACAGAGGCTCACCCTAAACAGGAAAGCGTTTGACCTCAGGAAAGAAAGTGTATACGCACGTGTAAGAGTGGCTGGTGTAGACGTCATCTTGAAGATCAAAACTTTGAAAGAGCCAAAAGTGGCTAGGAACCGTATACATAAACGCTTTTCAGGTGAATATATGAACTGTAAATATGTTTGTTGACAACAACAACAACACTTTCAAAAACAATAAGTGAGCTAATATCATTAATCAACAATAACAGTATCAGAACAATGAACGATAATCGTGAACAGTCTGAAATTTCACCTTGGACAGTCAGTGCAAGTGTTGTTTGTCAGTGTTTGTTTATGTTTATATTCATGTTATACTGGTTAGGACGATTTCTTGATAAATAATATAAAACTTTTACTTCCATTGAGTGGCTTAGTCACGAATACTTCAAATGGTATTTGTAATAGTATGATATTTGATCGATGAGGTCACAATGTAACAAATATAGTCTGAAGTTAGTGACGAATACTTCAAATGATATTTGTAATAGTATGGTATTTGATCGATGAGGTCACAATGTAACAGATATAGTCTGAAGTTAGTGACGAATACTTCAAATGATATTTGTAATAAGTAACTCGGTGAGGTCATGCGCATCAATTGGTCGAAATATATCCTAGCACACCTATATGTTTGTGAAGTATCAAAATTTACTTACAAGAGTTTGAGTATCCATTTCATGAAGCTTGTCCTATTTATGGTATCCATTATAGAAAATCTTAACCCAGGATTTTTCACGTCAATCTAACACGATAGAAGACCACACTGTTAACATGTGAAACCCGTGCATCACAGACGAGCCTTACAAAATCGCATCATTCAGGTGTGTTTGAGCGATTATTATGTTTGTTTGTTTTTTCGGTACGTACTCCAGCTGAAGTTCATTGTTTGATTGTTTATGGTTTTTATATTTTGATCTATTTTACATATGATCATCATGATAACTAAGTTACCTATGATTACTGAAGTATCGGGATTGCCGTAAGGATACTTTAAGCGTACAATTAAGGTTTCCCTTATCAACTTATTTACACGTGGACTCCATTATTTTAACTTTGTAAAATATCCAAATGGATTTTCCTTTTATGTTTATTGTTTTTATTGCGCCTCCATTAGCCATTCACTAATGACAAGCTATATATTGATAGTCTTCCTTCTTATGTTCATTTTCAATTTCCTTCCCATATTTTACATTCCACTATGTTTATGAAACTGGAAGTCACCAAACTGCACATTGCATGCGATTTGTGACACTAACAAAATAATACATTTAGCATTAACGTACAATAATATTATCAGTGAAAATTTTGAAAATACGTGCTACTGCCCCTTTAAATCACTGCTGCTACCAAAAATAACTCATATTTGCGCGACTTTCCGTTCGCTGTCTGATCATATTATAAAGCCTTCCAATCAAAATGTTTTTATTTCATATGGAAAGGAATACCGAGTATTTAGTGTATTTTAGGGCCAGGAGGCCTGGAGTTCAGAGTTAATGTTATATGGGGCCAATGATGGAGGATATTGTTGGACTATTACAATATCAATATCTTCAAATTACGGGAACGTTTTTCCTTTATTTTCTTTCTTCGTGGCTTAAGATGGGATATTGTTTGACTATTACAATATAACGAAGCTCCAGAAGGGACATGGTGAAAACATATTTTTATTGCGTACGTACATATTACTATCACGTACGTACGTGTTATTATTAAGTACGTACGTAGAAATTTAATACGTACGTACGTAGTAAATTATTACGTACGTACGTGTTATTATTGCGTACGTACGTGATAACTTATAACGTACGTACGTTATAACTAATTTCGATTGGTTTAGCCTTTTTTGGAATTTTGATAAAGCATTGCAACAATGAATAGTTTTTTTATTTTTAAAATGTTGCAAATATGTTCAATGTATGTTGAGTATCTATAAATCGAAACAAAGCTAGTGTCGGAAGATTTAATGGATCTGCATTCTCCTTTACGAAAAGAATTAATGATAAGACTATCATAATTGCCATATTGTGTCTTAAAATCTCTTTTGGAATTCTGAGGTGTCTGCGTTTCTATCCAACATGTGATATACAACTTTATGTTTGTAATTAAATTCTATAAATAAATACAGTACAATAAATTAAAAATGTAGGGTTGTCACTGGTGAACTGTTTCCGCGAACAAATGGTCCTTGGTCCATTTATTGTTTAGTCCATTTCGCTTGTGCCGTTACTATGGATACACAATTCGCATGCAAAGCCAAAATTTGGGCAGAGATAACATAACTTTCCACATTTATACATGTCCGACGTTGGTACATATTCAATATACCATTGTTTATCCGTATACGTGTTTAAACAATTTGAATTCATAATGTAGGATAACATATAAAAGTAGAACAAGTGTTTTTTTATTTGTCTTTTTTTTTAGGAAAATGTGTTACCTAGTTAATTGCTTGTTAAGAAAAACGTATTGATTTGCGCAGCGGTTAGTGAGTTCGACTTCGGATCAAGAGGTCCGTGGTTCGAATCCAGCCAGGGCTCGGCAAAAACACGCAGTAAAGTTTGGGTGCAATGCTACACTGAATTTGAGCGCAGTACCACCCATGGTTCGCTAGTTCCAACCGATGCTTGCAGGTTTCACCGGTAAGAATAGCCACAATGGCGTTGCGGGCATTCTCCCTGCAATAATAATAGCCGCTGAGCCGTGATATGAGTGAAATAATCTTGAAAGCGGCGATAAACCCCACATCACCTCACCACCTCAACGAATATGAACACGAGCTTCTATTTTGTGTCGAAGGTCACTAATCCAAACCCCCTATTTTCCGCATTCCGGAAATCCGATGGGGTAATTCATTCACTTGTTTTTGTGAAAGTAGTAAATTCAGTATCTATATACGATAAACGTTTGACTTTATTGATTCATCATTTCATCACGATCAATATCTTGCGTGTTTTTGTCACCTCGCCAAACGGGACTCAAAGGCAGTGAATAAATAATGTAATAAATAATGTTATCACATCAAGATTTCCAGGAAGCAACACTACACCATTTTCCACCAATAATCTTTTTAAAAATCATTATATATTATATTTATTGTTTTATTTTTTTGTAAATATTAACACATTTAATTGTATGAACGGTCTTAAAATAAGCCCTTTTGAGCTTTTATTTATATTTCCATTGATATATATGTTTAAATCATATGATACTGATAGTCACATGGAACAGCATATTTCTTATGAATCATCTCAGACGTTCATTCATCATCATCGCATAGATGTACATTGTATTGTAAAGGCATAACAATGTACCAGACCAGTTACTTTCAGAAGGTGGTATAGATAGATTTAGCCGTATCCCATTAAGTTATTTACCAATTTGAAATATATTTTCGATGGTGGACAATAACGATATTAGCTTTTGTCAACATATCTTGCTATACAAAATATTACATTTTCTCTATCGGATATTGATACATTCATTTAGAACGGAACAAACTTAAAAAATAATGTGTCTCTTAACTTAAAACGTCTTTATTAAGACGATTCTTTTATCAGTATGTACGTAGGATAAATGTATTCACATTTTTATACCCCCGCCTTACAGCGTAAGTGGGGGTATATAGAGCTCATTCTGTCCGTCCGTCCGTCACAAAAGTTTGTCCGGAGCATATCTCCTAAAGTATACATGCTAGTTTCACCAAACTTCATACACTTATCAACCATGGTCCCTTGATGTGCCTTTGAGGGTTAGACCAACAAATTATTTTTATTGTTTGCAGTTTGCATTGATATACGACTAAAAGGGGATTCTATGATAAATTACTTTGTCCAGAACACATTTCCTGAAATATTCACCTCAGCTTCACCAAATTTGCTACATATGTCATGATTGCTGGATATGCCTTGTGAGAGTTAACATTATATATGGATTTTATTTTCTGTGGTTTCTTTGGGGAAAATTACAAAGGGACTCAACAAAAATAATTTTGTCCTCAGTACATCTCGTAGAATAGTTATTATAACTAACTCAAATTTGAAACAAAGATCAACCATTAGACCATGGCTCCTTTGTTGTGAACCATGGTCTAACTAACGCCAATTTCAGTTAAACCACGGACGGAACTACTTTTTATGACCAAGGCTATGTCGTGATAAAAAAAAACTTCCCTTAGAAACATATAACAAAAATATGCATTTTATTACATAAATATAATTTACAGATTGAGCAGCGTTTCCTTAAACAGAAAAGCATGTACAGCTTTCAAAAGGTACCCTTTAAATCAATTCCGGTGGATTTCCCCCGTCGAATTTCGGCATACAATGTATATCATCCGTATTTAGGCAATTCGTGTAATAGCATTGAGTAGACGTCACAGTGCTTTCTCCAAACCTGTAAATGAAAATAAACACCGAAATCAGGACTGTAGACTTTCATATCCTGATACAGTTAAAGAATGACAACATTTCAAACGCAGATTTTACAATGTATAAAGAGAGGTTACCATTGCGAACAGTATAAAACAGTTCATTTTCCAAGCAGCGGTCAATTTGGATGTCGGAACACAAGGTCACAAGTGTTTGTGGTCCGCCACGTCACCACTTACAAATAACGTAATGTGGCCTTCAAATAATATATCAACTATTGTTTCTTGGAAAGATTTGTGAATTACTGTTTATCGTTTTAATACTCACCATATTCACCAGCACAACTTCTTTTCTAAGGCTCCACATGCGTAGGCTAGATCTTTGTCAATATATACGTCCGATCCTTTCCATTTCCCGTGCCAAAATGACAGAATTACAGTATGCGCATGTCGAAACTGAAGCTGCACGTGCATCTCGTGAGGATGCCTCTTAACGCAAATTCACGAGCTCTATGGTTTGTTTTGATGTCAATTACATGTGTGACACGGTCGCCGTCAAATAGTTCGCAATCATTACAACAAAATTGATATAAACTTTTGGTTTAACATAGCGTTTGATAAATCAAGTTTGTGGCCATGATCTAAGTAAGTTAGACCATTCGGGCCTGTTGTCTAATCGTTTAAATGGTTAGTTAGACGACGAGCGCGTAGCGCGAGTGGTCTAACTAACCATTTAAACGATTAGACAACAGGCCCTCATGGTCTAACTATTACGTTGTCATTGTTTATAAAGCATGGTACGGAATTAAGACAGAACTACTTAGATACTAACTCTTAGATCAAGATTAAGATTATTTGCCAGAAACTTGTGTATAGCAAAATGATTGTGAATATGAATGTAGTTATCGTTGAACTCATGATACAAATACGAAATTGTTTATATTATATACAATATTGTATACATGTATATACTTTTAACTGTATATGGGCCAGAGGCCTCAAGTACAATAAACACTCTTAGACTTTGGAATTTTCAAGAGAACAGTTAAATAATTCAGTTAGTAAGGTTATTGCGTATTGTCTAAGAAATATATATATATTCCCTATTCCATCTGGCCCTGTTGATTTTAATGGATCGATTGAGAAGAGAATATTTTAACTTCGCATGGGAACACAAGGTATTTGTAATAATTTCCGATTGCATATCAGGCTGTTGTAACTTTGGGTCGGCTACTGTAGCTTTATTAACAAAGAAGTCATTAAAGGGGAAGTAGCACGTTTTAGGGGGAACATAAGGTGATGTCAGGAAAATGAAAATTAATGGTTCCAATTGAAAGACAATGTATTTAAACTAAATGGAGCAGTAATAATACAAATATTTAACGTAAAGTTTAGTCATGCGATTCCTTTTTCTTAGTGAAAATGAATTAAAGGTGTTCACACAAAAATGGCGGCCTATGTATTTTATGTGAATCTTCATACTTTGTCCTCCGACTATGGATGATTGACTTGTGTAATGACATTTTTGACACTGTAAAAATAATACATTTAACATTAACTTACAATTATCACTGAAAATTTTAAAATATAAAATATCAAAAAAACGTGCTACTGCCCCTTTAAAGAAGGACATTAGCAATGTCTTCGGGATTATCGTGTATAACGCCATTTGATATGATCGGTGGAAAGTAGTAATTGCATTCACTTTTTCTTTGGACATATTGCTTAACGATACGCCACCAAGTTTTGGTACCAACAGACGTATTTATTTCATCGTCGATCTTTAAGTCACATTTTCTTTAAGATACACGTATCAACTTGATTACTTTATTTCTAAATGATCTGAAATTAGCCCAGTCAGAGACACGATTGCGTCTTTTAGCTTTTTTATGATAACGGTTGCGTTTGCAGATCGAATTTCGCTATTCATTCATAAGGAATCTTTGGTTCTTGCACTGATCTGCCTATTCAGTGTTGTGATATTTAGAATATGTTTTAATTTAGTCGTAAGAATTTCAGCTGCGCTGTTGATAACACCAGAGGAGAATATGTCAGTTTCATCAATTTCGGATAGGTACTCATGTGCGCGTTCTGTATCTATTGACTTGTAATCGTATATACGGTTCTTTGTATTGTAGTATTATGTTTGTTAAGATTGTCCCTTATTGTAATGAAGATTGGACAGTGATCGCTACATACGGGACCAAAGACGCCTGAGCTAAGCACGCTATTTTCGTGGGTAACAAAAATCAAATCGATTAATGTGCTGGAGCTTTGCGTTATTCGTGTTGGTACATTTATAATCTGCTTTATCCCATACATACGTTTCAGTGTTTCAATCTTCGTATTTATTTATTTTGGTTTATCTATGTTGAAATCACCGGTTATGATAGTAAACATATTTAAATCAGTTGCCATTCCAATGGATTGATCGATAATATCCCAGTATTGTTCACTTTTATCCGCGCGGTAAAACACACCGATTAGGTAATGTCTAGATTTACATTTTACTTTAACCCACAAATCTTCTAAACCCAACGATGTCCAATTCTTCCATTGCCTCAAAACATAAGTACTGCTTTACATATATGGCCACACCTCCGCCCCGTGTTAAACAATCTTTCCTATATGCTTTATGGAAACCTGGAATTAGCAAAACGTCATTTGGAATGGTATTATTTAGCCATGTCTCAGTAAGACAGATTATATCGTAATCTTTGAATTCTGCATGAACAATATCAATTTTGTCTTTGAGACTTCGGACATTTAAATGTATTATCTTTAAGTTTCTATTTTTTCGGTCCCGGGTTTGGGTGGATATATCCACAACAAAGTAATAGTAAGCTGAATAATATCGAGACTGAAGGGAGATATAAGCACCGAAATCTTGAATAAAATATGTATAATTGGAAATGATTTGCGTTTTTAGAATGAAGTGCAACTGCAAAGCATCCAACTGCCTGCCTATATTGCATTATGTCAACAGACATGATATAATTACTTTTGCAAAACAGTGAGCGAGGCTTGCAGTGGGAATAAATGTCACATGCAAGAAATCACCAAAACCACATTCATGTACAGATATCAATTGAAATTTGTAAGAATTCTGTGAGTATAAACCATCAACAAAGTGTTTGGAGGTATTATTGGTTAAAGTTTATTTTTCTGTAAATAATAAATAGTATTTATTTACAAATATCAATCAAGTTGTATTGTCGTAATATAATATTTTAGTTTCAACATTTTATTTTATATTTTTAATGAGTTAGCAGTCAAAACCGATAGAAATTCCAAGTAGGGACGGCCATGTCTGTTAGTTTGGAGTCATTTACGGTTAATGTTTGTTTTTCTGTAAGTATGAAATAATATAAATTTGCAATTACATTCATTCAGCTTTTGAAAACATAGGCCTACTCTAACATTCCGTTCACCACTCACTTGTCACAACACAACACCTGTTGATATGTGTATTCTTTGTAACTTTTACCAGGCTAAAAGAGATAACCTTTGTTCATTTCGCCATATCCTTCATCCTTAATCGTGATTACAAAAAGACTGGTGATACTCACTACCGGAACTACGTAACAAAAACTAAAAACGAAGTGAGACATATGGCTAAAAGTGACCCGGGTGCCTATTGGAATTATTTTGAATCAAAGAACAATAAAGAAGAATCAATCTCTATAGAAACACTGCAGGACTTTTTTAGTCAACTAAGTGTAGAAGACGACAACAATGACTTTGACATAAAGGAACTCTTACAAAGTAATAACGAACTTGATTTAGAAATATCAGTCGAAGAAATAAACAAGGCAATAAACAATCTTAAGACTAACAAAGCAGTTGGTTTGGACGAGATAGAGAACGAACAGATTATAGCTACTCAACATATCTTTATATTATTTTATTATGACTGTTTAACATAGTTCTTGAAAGTGGAAGAGTACCAGAAACCTGGCTTACCGGAATCATTAAACCCATTTATGAGAAGAAATGCGACACAAATATGCCAGAAAATTACAGACCAATTACCTTATTATCATGTCTTGGGAAACTTTTTACATCGATACTTAATAATAGACTGACTAAATATGTCAAAGAAAATCTTATACTTTCTGAGGTGCAAGCCGGTTTCAGAAAAGGTTATGCAACTACGGATCACATGTTTGTCTTAAACAGTTTGATAGACATACTGTAATCAACAAAAAAGAAACTTTACTGCGCATATATTGACTTCCAGAAGGCTTTCGATAACGTGTGGAGAATTGGACTATGGCAAAAACTTTTTTCTTATGGAATAAACGGGAAATTGTTTACAGTGGTTATGCATGATAATATCAAATCATGTATCAAATATAACAATGAAATATCTGGCCTCTTTCGGTGTGAAAAGGGCGTTCGGCAAGGCGAAAATCTATCACCGCTACTCTTTTCTTTATTCTTAAACGACATTGAAACCCATATAAATTTTCACAACTGTAAGGGAATTACAGTGGAAGCCATTACATCGAACATCAAGATACTGCTGTTGTTATATGCTGACGATACAGTTCTTTTAGCCGACAACCCGGAACAACTTCAACACTGCCTTGGTATATTTTACTTATACTGTAGTGAATGGAAGTTAACAGTAAACGCACTCAAAACTAAAGTGGCAATCTTTGGATCCGAACCAGAAAAGAAAAGCAAACATGAGTTCACTTTTAATAACCAAACCGTTGATATTGTTGACGAATATACTTACCTCGGGATAAAATTTCATAGAAATCGAAAATTCACCAAGGCAATTAAAACGCTTCATGCATGACCAAGCAATAAAAATTGTCTTTATCATTCTATCAAAAGCCAGAAATCTCCACATTCCAACTGAATGTTTCAAATGTTATGACTGCATGGTCCTACCAATCCTGCTATATGGATGTGAGGTGTGGGGCTTCTCAAATATAGACATTTTAGAAAACGTCTATAGACTATTTATGAAATCTGTTCTTAAACTACGGAAGAGCAAACCATCCTACATGCTGTACGGGGAGACCGGGAGATTACCTACATTAATACATAGCAAAAAGCGAATTATTTCATTCTGGTTTAATATAGTTACCAATATCAACCAAAATAAAATGTCCGTTGTAATATGTAATTTTCTTCTTTCAGATATATTACAACATGGCAGATATATTTCACCATTATATTGTAAATTTAGTTTCTTGATTGTATTATCGCATTTCATGTCATCAGAATATCCTTTGGTTGAATCATCACATTTGTATCGGGACGGCATTAATATAAGCCTCTGGCTTGTTTGCCAATCCCTTTCATATTTTCATGAATTAAATATGTTTAAACCATATTTCACCATGGCTTTTGAATGTTCAACGTATATTAGATAAATGCGGTTTGTCTGAAGTATTTTATTATCCTCACCGTAATTGGCTTATTTCCACAGTATTTCAGCGTTTGTCAGATCAATTTATTCAAAAGTGGCAGGCCGATCTGACAAATTCCCATAAAGGTTTAATGTATAGCCTTTTAAAGTCCCATTTTGCGGGAGAAAGTTATGTTTATCTCCCCTGTAAACTATCAACCCCTATTCTAAATTTCCGAACGAGTAACCATTTTCTACCTGTGGAGACTGGCCGTTGGTCTAATATTAAATACATATACCGTTTTTGTAAACTTTGTAATCTACAAGTTGTTGGGGACGAGTATCACTATCTTATTATCTTTCCATATTTCTTAAAACATAGAGAATGTTATTTAAAAGGATTTTATTATAAAAATCCAAGCTATAGTAACTTAAAATTGTTACTAGGAAAAGAACAATTCCGAACTAAGGAAATTGGCACACTCATTTCAATAATATGTAACAATTTCAAAACTTGAATATCAAATGTATATAATATGCACAGCCAATATGTCATATATGTTATGTGTAATTTTTCATGTACCACGGTGAGTGGTTACCGGTATTATGAAATAAAGATTGATTGATTCATATAAGAGGACAACAGTTGAAAACATACCCAGTACACACACTGAATAATCTTTTTAACTAAACAGAGATCATACAAACAAATTAATGTGTGAATGAACCTGCCTAGTCCTAAGAGGAAACATATAGTGTATTGAAATGCTACATGCGACAATGCTCTATTTAGCAGCTTTCTCAAGGGTTAAACAATTCCTAACAAGAGAGATTACAAAACGTCAGAAGCACTTCCTCTCTGTGTTTCAGGTGAACAGAATAGTATCCACCCCCATCTTGAGTATTAAACAGAATCAAACTGGCTACCAAGTTAGCCCTGGGTTATTGTGTCCATGCAAATTCATATGGGTACAAATCTGAACAAGTACGCCATTGATGTGAATTACAAGAGAGATGAACTTTGCACTTAACCTATTGACCCGGGGCAATGTATTTTTTTACTTTTTTTGAAATTTTACCTACTGCAAAAGCCTGGTTACAAAAAAATATTTTTTTTAAAATACTGCAATTATCAAAACAAAACAACAAGAACTTGGTTTCAGTATACAGTTTTATTAATGATGCATATAAACTACCGGTATTTAGATAAGGCACAATGGGGACATTTTTTCAATTGCTGAAACAATGTAACATGCACAGGTGATACCCTCACCATTTCTTTGCTTCTTTCAGTATAATTTGATCATAAGTATGAGTTTCATTAAGCAAAACAAAAGGCAAAACATAACAACCAACAATGATTTCAGACAATAATCATACAAACCTGATTCAACAAAAGAAAGATTTTATCACAATTCATTCAGTTGTATATCAAGTTTTTAAATTACTCAGCAGCATTCCTTTTGATTTCATAAAACAACACTAGCAAAACAGGTGCAAAAAAATAAAATTTGATAATCCTGATATTTTTTAATATAAAGGAAGCTCTTCTTTCATGCTGCACAAAACATATCTTATGAATGTGGTGTCATCATCATGTACAGATTTTGTTGACAATCAGCTGTAACGTTTAGGTCACACAATAGATATAAAAACATTGCATGATTTGTGTGGTCAATATCATGTTTATAATTGCTTTCTGTGATTGATGAGAACCTTCACAGGATAATAATTTTTATTAACTTTTTCAAGACAAATATCGTTTGAAGAAAAATTTCATTATATATGTACACAAAGGAACAAATTGATTGTGAATATTTGGCATGAAGACAAAATTAACAACACAAAATAGCAGATCCAGGAATTATTAAATTGGGGGAGGGGGTGGTGGTAAATAGTTGGTTCACCCTTTTGGGGGGACGACCCTTTATATTGGCAATTTGAAAAAGATTTCCAAAACGCAGGGTTGGATCCCTCTGAATCCACCATTGACAAGAAAAAGCTGAGAGCTAGAAGACTTCACTGTACGACCCCTCGTTGTCAGACCCGTCGCCATCTTTGCTCTCTCGTCCAGCCTCACTCTGGTTATCCATTTCCTGGCGGAAAGTAAAATTGAATTGTGAGAAGAGGAGATTTGGGGTTGCTGCTGATTGAGAACAAACAAAAATATCTGTAATTTGAACAATTCTTAGGTCATAAAAATCACTCTTTGATCCAATCAAACTTAAATAAATCAGGAAAGCCACTCTTCTCTTGAAATCTAGCTTTTAAGTAATGTAAGGCTCAAGGACAAATACTGAATTTTCATGTAGGAAGGGTGTGCCCCATGAGTGTCACAAGTACAAATATTAAATTGATCAATTCAAATCAACAAATATTTGACCACAGCAAAATAATCCTAACAACCAGATTGATGTAGAAAAAATTTGCAACTTTTGTCTTGTAATGACAACTATGACTACGTCTTTATATTCAAGTATTCAAACACTTTTGGGAGGGCTGTGCCTCCCACCACCCTCTTGATCTGCCAAGAGCTGCGTCCTCCTACGTTATTAACCATAAATAGAACAATCATGGGAGTGATGCAAACTGCTGTGTCCCCCTCTAAATCTGCCAATGAGGCTTGACATGATGGACGTCAACTCACCACTTCGCTTTCTTCATCGTCTTCGTCAGGCAGAGCTGGTCCGTCGTCATCTTCATCATCACTGTTATTGATGGTTGATGTCTGTGACAATATCTCCTCTCCCTGTTCAACACCAGTTGAATAGTTTTCACACAGATGATGACTTAAGATATAATACAAATAAACATTTGACATATAAAACACTCTCTGAGCTCTTCAAAATTAAATTCTGGAATGTGAGCATATCCACATACAAACAACAAGATGTGTTTGTGAAACACGAATGCCCCCGGATGCATCCTGCTCGCTGTGTCAAGGTCAAGGTCACAAGGTCAAATGTCATGGTGTCATCTGAAAGGTCTCATCACAAGGGATCCATATGTCAAGTATCAAAGAGCTAGCTCTGACCAATCAAAAGTTATGACCAAGGTTAAAGTTTTTGTGAACAAACGGACAGACGGACGGACGGACGGAAAAGGTCAAATATCATGGTGTCATCTGAAAGGTCTCATCACAAGGGATACACATGTCAAGTATCAAAGACCTAGCACTGACAGTATAGAAAGTATAGCCAAGGTTAAAGTTTTCGGAAAAGGCTCGCTGTGTCAAGGTCAAGGTCACAAGGTCAAATGTCATGGTGTCATCTGAAAGGTCTCATCACAAGGGATCCATATGTCAAGTATCAAAGACCTACCTCTGACCAATCAAAAGTTATGACCAAGGTTAAAGTTTAAAATGCTCGCTGTGTCAAGGTCAAGGTCACAAGGTCAAATGTCATGGTGTCATCTGAAAGGTCTCATCACAAGGGATCCATATGGCAAGTATCAAAGAGCTAGCTCTCACCAATCAAAAGTTATGACCAAGGTTAAAGTTTTTGTGGACAAACGGACAGACGGACGGACGGACGGAAAAGGTCAAATATCATGGTGTCATCTGAAAGGTCTCATCACAAGGGATACACATATCAAGTATCAAAGACCTAGCACTGACAGTATAGAAAGTATAGCCAAGGTTAAAGTTTTCGGAAAAGGCTCGCTGTGTCAAGGTCAAGGTCACAATGTCAAATGTCATGGTGTCATCTGAAAGGTGTCATCACAAGGGATCCATATGTCAAGTATCAAAGACCTACCTCTGACCAATCAAAAGTTATGACCAAGGTTAAAGTTTTTGTGGACAAACAGACAGACGGACAGGTGAAAAACAATATACCCCCGGAATCTCTGATTCGGGGGCATAAAAAAGGGTGTCAATTAAAAATGATGTGAAGAGGATATGGAGATTGGTCTGAAAACAAATAAATAATTGTCTCAATACAACTAAATTCATTTCAAAATTTTAAAAAAAATAAATAGAAAAAAACATCCCTTTGTATTCAAGCATGGAACTATGGATTCAGAATATTAATCTATGAATAAAACTACAATTAAAACACCCCAAACATCTAACAAAAGTTCTAGCTCATAATTGTCATCCCTGTATGCATGAATAAGGGTACCAAGCACTACCTGTAGATCCCGGTTCTTGAGGTTGCCCATCCAGAAAGCGTCGAGACACTTATTGATGGTCAGCATAGCCTTCACCCGGTACACAAATGTCTCCAGCAATCGCTTGATCATTGGTACTTGAGTCGTCAGAGAAATGTCGCGCATTATCTGAATGAAGCATAATAAAAAAGAAAATTATGAGCATAAATGTTCTGTTGAAAACGGAAAAAAATAATCTCTAATACAATAACCTACACTTAAGTGCATGAGATTTTTTTTTGTAATTAAACATCATTTTATTGACCATCTTAAGAAACTTATGAATAATCGGATAGATTCTGTCTATGACTGGAGACTTTTTTTAGGACGACGTCATCAATACACGGAGTAAACTGCCGAACCAACTGTAGGAGTAGTCTGATGATGTGCATCTACAAGACTTCATGTTTTGATGACGGATTATCCCCCTCTCCTAATCATTGCGAATTCTATTCCACCAATAACTTCATCCTAAAGCGAATCAAGCTGGTAATTGTACAGAGCTTTTTTTTAGACAGGATGTCAAACGCCTCATGAAATGTACTAAATCCAAATTTTTCTGCGTACAAGAAGGAAGAATCCTATTGAAAAACGAAGCAGGCCTACCTTTGAGTGGCTGGACATGTGGTGTAGAGTGCGTGTGCTCATCTGGAAGCTCTTGAGGAGACTCATCACTCCCTCCTGGTCCGTCTTGAACATACAGTCGAGGAGCGGCATCCCTTGTCTGAGGAACACCTCCAGGAACATCCGCCCGTACTGTGCACAGAGAAAGGGGGAGTGAGTCTTTTGGCAATATTTCAGCCATTAGCGACGGCTGTGCAGGGGGAGCAGGAGGATACCTCAAGCTTATATTACAGCCAGTCTGAGTAAACCTAGCCTCAATATTATCCGTTTCACCTCAAGCTTAGACATAATATATTACAGCCATGCAAACAATAAGGTTATTGGTTTGTCTAGACTGGTAACTTTTTCTTCAATTTAACCATTAAAATCCACAAAATACAACTTCTGGCTTGGCTACTTTTCAGCTTGGTTTCAGACACGAGTTACAGTTGCTTCTTTAAAGATGGACTGAAATGCTATATGGCAACTTTCAGGATTCGTGAAATAGTGATTACAATTTGACATTGACTAAACTTTAAATTACTGAAATCGACCTAGAAACGGCTCAATTACGACTGTATACATAACACTGCCTAATTAGGCCGGCGAACAGAATAAAACGCACTCAAGCGTGACTACCTCGTGACGTGTTAGTAGGCGATGTGATACCCCGTTGTGTGCCCTCGTTATGTAAAACAACACAAGCTAACAGTACAGCTCAATGTTTAACCGTTGATTAAACACCCTAAACAACATCCCAACATCTCACACCTTCAATAAATCGGTAGTTTATTTATTCAACTGGCAATTTGTATTGATGTAAACGTAAGACCCTGATTAAAAACGAAGTTGTGCGCATAATGCTACAGCATGTAGGCCTAGATGGTCTCGCTTTGCGCAATGTTGTCATAAGACTGCACGTGAGAAACCCGGATGTATATGTAAACAATTGCTCCCGTGTGAACTGTTTTATCTTCGTGCACAGTTGGTGGTTGTTATTGAATATTACTTTAGTAGCACAGCAGAAAGGATGTTATTATACAATACTATTTTATTTTTACATTTAAACCATTTTTTTAGAATTGCCTTTAACTTCATTTTGTAACAGGATAAAAAATATATACGTTTTTCTTAGTTATTTCATTTAGTGATGGACAAGTTACAATTCTCAATGAAAGACATGTATTGGATGATCACTGATGTCTTGTTTAAAACATTATTTTAATAGGGCATTTCACTGAAAATCTTAATGTTTTCACTCTTGTACATAGAGGTGATATTTTCTACAACAATACCCGATACATGGCCAAACAGAATGAAGATTTATTAAATGAACCTTATCCAAAATAATTATCAGATAGAGCAAAAACGGTATTCCTAATTTCAGGTTAATAGGTTATAATTTACCAATCGGAGAAAAAAGGGATGTTAAGGAATACAATTGCTATTTGATGTTACCTAATTAGCTGATGTCATAAAATAGCCAGGTGTTGATGATTGTGCATTATATAACCTACCTGCTATAGTCATCATTTGATATCATCTAATTAGGAAACAGACAGGAAATACGATAGACAGTAAAGTAATTGTGTAATAAGTGAGTATCTGATCTAAAGAAAGTAAGTAACACCTGCAGACCAATGTCACTGTTTATTCAACCTTTTTACACAACGTTCAAATCTAAATGTGAGCATTGTATATTCGGATTATTACCATAAATCAGCCCAATACTTTGTGCTATGTTTTACATTTTACTAATCTCCCTTTTCTCTGCATGCCAAACTGTTCATTCAGTGAAAATGCGAGCTCGAAGCAGAAAATCGGTGTAGTGATCGGAACACGTGAGTTCGATGTAGATTGTCACATTGCTCTGTTTGACCTAACACAGCGGGTCAATTTGGCGTGAAACCATCAATATGATGGGAATTTGTCTACGGAGACTTCATCAGGAGATATTCTAGGACAGTTGACAGCAACACAATGATATAGCATACTGTTAATCGCTTTGAAAAGGCAGAACTGCGGATTTCGCCTATCATTTTCCATATAAGCAGACGAACGCTTCGCCTACTTCCACGTCACTTCCGGTATCCCTTGCCCGTGGCCTCTCAGCCTTGTTTTGGTTTGTCGCTGGACGGCGACAAGCAGACGCCTTGTTACGCAATGTTTACTTAGCTGTAGCTTCATTGAGAAACTGTGTATCGTTGCTGTTTTGGCCTAATATTTATGTTATATAGTTATTTGACCAAAATCTTTTGAAAAATAAATCAAAAAAAGGTTATACAGTGGCTCTTTAAGTTTTGCAAGGCAAATATTCACATAACCTATGCAAATAATTTATCAAACGCACACTGTTTGTAACAATTTTAAAACTTTTGCATGCATTTTGGCCTTACCCCTCTCCTATTGTCTTTAGACAAGATTTACCAATACCATTACCACCTTATTCTGTAGAAGCCACATGGAATCTCATCCGATCTATCTTGCAAAACCAATACCATGGCTATCAATGTAAGGAGTTTGCTTGGAACAAGTTTACATTATCATACATCAAAAGTAACAAATAATGCTCAATGAGAAATGCAGCATTGCTTGGAAGTTGTTTAAAAAGAATTGACAAGGTGTCATTTATTTGAAAAAACTGCTGTTTGTTTAAGACAGTGCCCCCTAAACATACAGGATTCTTTTCAACTTCCAATTTTGAGCATTAAAATGTTTTTGACACATCTTCCCTATATTTGCATATACCGGTAATCCGAAAGATGAAAAGACGAGTTTTGGACTCTGTACAAATAGGATATGAAAATATAGAAATTAAAGGCTCAAATCTCAGTCTAATCTATCAAAGAGCTACAAATCTGCAATTCAATCAACGTATGTATATAAAGTGTAATTTCTTACCTTGAGCGAGGTGCAAAGATTGGACCTGCCATCAAATGTCTGCAAAACAAGAAAATCCAAAATAATGATAAAATCACCAGAAAGAAGAAATGATTACAAGTGATTGTATATAGTGAGTGAGTTATTGTACATCTTCATACTCAAAGCCTAAAACGCCATAATGCCCCTACAGGCAAGAGAGCATGCCCAGAAAACTCAAGGGTATGCAGCAAAGCATAAAACCAGTCTAAGTAAACCTAGCCTCAATAATACTCGCTATATCCCCATATTGAGTCTAGCTAGGCGTAGTAAGGGCTCGCGTCAGGCAACTTACCGAATTGACCAATCAGGGCTTGGCTTACCATGCTGCAATAGTCTGCTTTCGCACTATAACGTTGGATGGCCATAGGTCACCAAAAGGTCAGCTGATGCAACCTCTTTCTGTATCTCGCTAGACTCAGTAAGGGAGTACAACGAGTATTATTAAGGCTAGGTTTACTTAGACTTGGCATAAAACTGACAGTTTTGGAAACTAGCCTTTTGGGCGTTGCGCAGGAAAATGGTTATTGTGTAGCGTACTTGGACAATACTTCAGCCATTAGTGGTATGTGAATGTATGAACTACCGGTAGATTAAATCAGAAATACTTTATGATACGCAAGAAATGCAGACCCCACATTAAGTATGTTACCTTGACCAGGTTGATGAAGATGTTGAGTATCCTGACGGCAGAGTTCCATCTCAGTAGTCTCTCCACCTTCAGCTGTAACACAACAGGTGCTTGTTTATTTCAATAACTCTCAATCTTGGTACATTTATATATCCTAATCTTTATGCTTTACTGAATTGTGCCAATAATCGTGTCATGAAACGTCCAACTCAACCAAGTATTAATATTTTTGGAGTTTTATCATTTAATGATCTCATTTAATTGTACTTAAGGATGTAGAAGATTTCAGGATAAGAGAGAGGCCAATAAGGTAATATTTCCATTATCAAGTTCAGTTCTGTGAATTGGCTTCAAAGAATAAGAGTGTCAAGGTTCCTGAAGTGTGAATAAATATCTTAAAATTAGTCTTTGTATATAAGATATTTAAACTTTTTGTTTCTATAGAATTTTTATATTTCAAATTGTATTTCATATCTATATGGTTAAACATGGATTAAGGAAGTAATTGTTCATACATCTCTGTTCTCATTGATAGTCCCCGCTGGAAGACGCTTGATAACCTCCACCAGTTCACTGAACAACACTCGGTAGTAGGTCGAGAAACTAAACCTGCAACAGATAAATACACTTCAATTTAGTGAATAGGATGACAACAATTTAAGTTATAACATTCCAGGGCGGGGGAGATATCAGCCTCTAGCATGATGTTATGCATAGAGGGTTGATATCTTGCTACGTATGTTCTCAGACATGGAATGTTATAACAACTTTATCTTACCAAATGTTTAAATATAGAATGAAAACAAAGAAGCGTATAAAAATGTGCTGTCATGTTCAATTGAAAGGGGTCATAAAAAGCCAGCCCTCAAAGGTCATATGTCAGGGTAACAAGACAGCTGGAAGAGCCTTCAAGACACAAAAGGAAAACATTGAGTGAATTCCAACACTTCAAACAAATGTTCACATATTGTCAGATGAAATGTGCATGATAGCCGTGACACATTATTCAAATCTGAGATTTTTGGGTTGTTTTTGTGAAAAAAATTTAGCTGAAAAGAATTGAATTGATACCTTATTCAGCTCTTATGCCTTATATGCATGATATAAATGGTCAATATGAATCATAATGCTATTAATATCAAATAAAATCTGTCAGTGTTATTTTGAGCAATCAATGTCAAAATATTTCAAAGGAAGTTTCCTTTATGAACTATTTTACCATCCAATGTTTGCTTATACAGTTTCTTGAAGGAAAAGCACGGACTGCAGCACAAATGATCATGTAAGGTCTGTTATTATATTCAGACAGATTCCTTAATAGAAATGTCTTGTAGTATGAAAATCATATCAAAGAAACAAGATTAACGTCTGCTGGACACTGCATAAACAGAACACCTCGAAACTGAGGGTTTTGCCATCTCCTGTTCCCCTTATTACACCATATATTGAAAATTGTATTTATTTCAAAAGAAATTGATTTGATCAAACTGTGTTCACCTGTTGAGGGAGGCGTAGGTCTTTGAGCATCCGTTCTTGTCGGCCTCTATCAGCTCCCTCGTCCCCTTCGTCACGTCCTCTATAGCGTCCAGCGGGTCCTCAGAGTACACCAACAGCGTCCTGTCACAATAATGTATCATTTAATAACTTGTTGCAATATACACAACGATTAGGGTTACCGGTACCCTTCATGCTTGGTAGGGTGCTGACGTTATCCGCCATTGATATGCTGTGACAATACTGTACCGTGTTGAAGCCTACGCGGGCATACACGGGGAAGAAAATGGACCTCAGAGTACACAAGTAGAATCCTGTCACAATAATTTCTCTCGCAATATACATATTTCTATTTCATGCAATGATAAGACTTATTTTTCTTGTTTGTAGGGCACTGACGTTGTCTGCCATTGATGTACTGAAGATCGGTTTATGATATACAGAGTTGAAGCCTCCGCCCACACAGTAAGGGGAAAAGCAGAAGAAAAGGGGACCTGATTACACCAGTACGGTTCCGTCACAATAACTTATGCTTTAATAACTTGTTTCAATATATATACATTGGATATTGATTTTGTGCATAAGGTTCCAGCCATTGTGCAGCGTCAGTTAAGGCTCAGTAAGGTAATTAAAAACAAATAAACAAAATATTCATTTACTTTGTTTAATTTCCCAAACTATCTATGGCCATGATAGTTGATGATCAACCACAACATTACTAATAAAACAAAAAAGATTTTTTTGGAGAACCATTAAATGCTTCTGTTCAATTCAATTTGTTTGGCTTATTTTGTGTGTTGGTAACAAATACTGTTTTCTTCCAAGGAATTTAATAGTCACATAATTTAGAATAAATATTCAATCTAACTTCAATCAAACCCCAATCCATTTTTCTAAATTAAAAATGTCACAAAAATGATGATGACCGATTCACTTGTTCTAAACTTGCTGGATTTCATTCCCCATTTCTGATAATGTTTAAAAGTATTTATTACTGGGACATAAACTGCGAGACTGGAATGGCACATGCATAAAAGAGAAGGAAGAAGTTATCAGCGCGAGGAGTGTGTGATGGTGAAAATGACGAACGAGACAAGTAAGTAAGGGTTACAGAGTCTCCAAGAAATAAATGTAGCAAGAATTCCAACTCACTTGATGACAATCTGGAGTTGTTCGTTGTGTTTGGCTCCCTTCTCCCTCTGTCCGTCTGCTCCCAGCCACTCTCGCTTCAGGAACTCATCGGCCAGCTCAGCTGTGGTTAGAGAAGGAAACTGATAATGTTAAGGTAAACAGAGAACCACTTGAGTCCTTAAACTGTTCAAGTTAATAATGGAAGAAAATATGACTGAATATGAGAGCAGTGTTCGAAAACTAGATTAGCGTTTGCGAGATACCGCAAAAGCAGAGCAGCCCCGGAACTTTGGGTTCGCCTTACCCTGTTCCGCCTTTTACAGGCCTCACCAAATTGGGAATTTTCTCGTGACCTTGACCTTTGACACTCAAGGTCACACAATCAATGAACACATTTCATTGAGTATAACATTATTGTAATGAAATAAAGTGTTAAAAATTAAATTAATCCATTTTCTCCATATATGTTGACCTTGCTGCGACCTTGACCTTCGACAGTTCGTACCCAAAACTTTTTTAAAATGTTGTACTTCTCAAGAGATAATATATACAAAATCTAAACTTCACAGCACAAAAACTTTTCAAGTTATTGTGTTTACAAGGAATTGCAATAACTCATATCTCATGACCTTGACCTTTGACCTTCAAGGTCACACAATAATTGAACACTTTTTATTGAGTATAACAATCATGTATTGATTAAAAGTGATCATAGTTAAAATTAAGCATTTTCGCTAAACCATGCTTAAGTCATGACCTTGCTGTGACCTTGACCTTTGTCAGATTGTAGCCAAAACCTTTTCAAAAATTTTTACTTTTCCAAGGATGATATATACCAAGTTAGAGCTTCATAGCACAAAAACTTTTCAAGTTACCGTGTTTACAAAGAATTTTGTGGTGATTTTATAACTCGTGACCTTGACCTTTGAACTTGAAAGTGAACATGTCATAATGATTCCCTGGAAGTATTAACATTTAGACATGTTCATGAGTTCTGAAAAGCTAAATGGGATAAAGTTATACCCCAATTTAGTGCATTTTGTAATAACTCATATCTCATGACCTTGACCTATGACCTTCAAGGTCACACAATCATTGAACACTTTTCATTGAGTATAACAATCATGTATTGATTAAAAGTGTTCATAGTTAAAATAAAGCAGTTTCGCTAAAACATGCTTACGTCATGACCTTGCTGTGACCTTGACCTTTGACGGATTGTAGCCAAAACCTTTTCAAAATTTTTTACTTTTCCAAGGATGATATATACCAAGTTAGAGCTTCACAGCACAAAAACTTTTCAAGTTATCGCGTTTACAAGGAATTCTTAGAGTGAATACATATCTCGTGACCTTGACCTTTGACCTTGAAAGTGAAAGTGTCAAAATCGTTCCCCCGAGGTATGAGTAATAAGGTATGAATAAGAGTTCTGGAAAGCTTAGGGGAAAAAAGTTATAGCTAGTAGTACGAGTGCGGCGGCGGCGGCGTTGGAAACTTCACAAAAACTGATAGCAGCCCCGTCCTTAGACGGGGCTGCTAAAGATGCCTGCCCGCAAGCCAATTGCTGGTTGACTTACGATCGGGTAGAAAATTCCCTTAGCAAGCCGGTTGGCTTGTTGATTTTTTCCTGTGCTTATTAGAAAATATGTTGTACTCCTTATACATCATAAATATCATGAAATGCATACATCATAATAATTTATCAAAAACTAACCAATTAGGGCTTGTGTAATTTTGAAACTATTTCATACAATGTATGAGAGACAGCCTCTTTCTTTCCATTAGAAGCATACTCAAGTGAACTAATAGTTCGAACAAAACATGTCCTTGGAAGGAGGGACGGAATCATTGATTGCGCTATAATAATCAGTGAGACTATTTCAACTCACCAACTTTACTGCCGACCCCTGTAAGATCTGCTTTCTCAGAGAGAGACATGAGCAGCTTAAGTAGAGTAACGCCAACCGGAAGATTTGGAACAGTCGCAGAAAAGTTCTGGCAGTAGTTGAAAGCTCCTCTGTAATATATAAAGAACTTGAATTAAGATTAATTTGATAAATTAAAAGTATGTTTGGTTGTTTTGAAACTAGCATGACTAATTCATTCACTGTAGTTATCACTGCTTACCTGACAAGATCAGCGAAGGAAGCCTGTGAACTACTTCCTGTTTTGATCCTCGATGTCAATACGTTCAGTCCGTTCTTTAACAACTGGCGGTTCTCAGTCAAACCAAAACCGTTCCTGAAACAGAGGTTGTAGCTTCATCATCTATCAGTTGTCCACAAGAACAGTACCTTAGCTTAACACAGAAACAAAATTATTTGTGAAGATCAAACACTTTCCTTGAGAATAATGATCACAGAGTGAATCATGTAATTCACACAAGAAAGCAACTTGCAGCAAATAGTTCTGTCCACAGTTAAGTTGACCAGCAACATTGGGTATGGCTCTTCATATGGGTTTCGTATGGGTGACCCATTCTTTTCAAGACTATCTGAGGGTTTGTAGAATTAATAACCTATGAATAACCTGAATTAGGATAACAACTCTTTTATCATTGATGTCATTCATTTTCCATTTAGACTACTGAAACACAGAATTTTATTGAATGAATATTATATGAAGAATGTCTTTGATTTCTACCCAAATAATGCCATAAAATAGCCACCAGGAGAATAGAGAGAGGGGAGACTGAAGCAGGAGACTCACTAGAAGAGAGAGAGGAGACTGAAGCAGGAGACTCACCAGGAGAAGAGAGAGGAGAGACTGAGGCAGGAGACTCACCAGGAGAAGAGAGAGGAGAGACTGAAGCAGGAGACTCACCAGGAGAAGAGAGAAAGGAGGGACTGAAGCAGGAGACTCACCAGGAGAAGAGAGAGAGCGACTGAAGCAGGAGACTCACCAGAAGAGAGAGAGACTGAAGCAGGAGATTCACCAGGAGAAGAGAAAGGAGAGACTGAAGCAGGAGACTCACCAGGAGAAGAGAGAAAGGAGAGACTGAAGCAAGGGACGCACCAGGAGAAGAGAGAGAGACTGAAGCAGGAGACTCACCAGGAGAAGCGAGAGGAGAGACTGAAGCAGAAGACTCACCAGGAGAAGGGAGAGACTGAACAGGAGACTCACCAGGAGAAGAGAGAGAGACTGAAGCAGGAGACTCACCAGAAGAAAGAGAGGAGAGACTGAAGCAGGAGACTCATCAGGAGAAGAGAGAGGAGAGACTGAAGCAGGAGACTCACCAGGAGAAAGAGAGGAGAGACTGAAGCAGAAGACTCACCAAGAGAAGAGAGAGGAGAGACTGAAGCAAGAGACTCACAAGGAAAAGAGAGAGACTGAAGCAGGAGACTCACCAAGAGAAGAGAGAAGAGAGACTGAAGCAGGAGACTCACCAGGAGAAAGAGAGGAGAGACTGAAGCAGGAGACTCACCAGGAGAAAACGAAGAGAGACTGAAGCAGGAGACTCACCAGAAGAAAGAGAGGAGAGACTGAAGCAGGAGACTCACCAGGAGAAGAGAGAGAAGAGACTGAAGTTGGAGACTCACCAGGAGAAAGAGAGGAGAGACTGAAGCAGGAGACTCATCAAGAGAAGAGAGAGGAGAGACTGAAGCAGGAGACTCACAAGGAGAAGGGAGAGACTGAACAGGAGACTCACCAAGAGAAGAGAGAAGAGAGACTGAAGCAGGAGACTTACCAGGAGAAAGAGAGGAGAGACTGAAGCAGGAGACTCACCAGGAGGAGAGAGACTGAAGCAGGAGACTCACCAGAAGAGAGGAGAGACTGAAGCAGGATACTCACCAAGAGAAGAGAGAGACTGAAGCAGGAGACTCACCAAGAGAAGAGAGAGACTGAAGCAGGAGATTCACCAAGAGAAGAGAGAGACTGAAGCAGGAGATTCACCAAGAGAAGAGAGACTGAAGAAGGAGACTCACCAAGAGAAGAGACTGAAGCAGGAGACTCACCAGGAGAAGAGAGAGAGACTGACGCAGGAGACTCACCAGGAGAAGAGAGAGAGGAGAGACTGCAGCAGGAGACGGAAGCACGACCCCATCAACACTGCCTCTGGGCTGTTGCTCCCTGGTCCATCCAACAACCCATCATTCTCCGACATCAGGGTCTGGAAACAACGAACCACTCAACACTGATCTGATACCTCAACATTTTAAGCAAGTTACTGGCTGTGTTTACATTTCAACTGATGGCCCCTTAGTCTTTTCTTTTGTAAACTGCACCCAAATGCTTTTCACATACTTTTGATCTCAAGTTTTTTATAATTAAAATGTGTATAATTAAAATGTGTTCTCATACAGCATGTTATGAGAACTATTTAGAGAATCCGCTTGAAAGAATATCATTTAAGCCCACAGATTTAAATGAGGAACAGGTAAGAACAAGTGTACCTGTAATTAACTCACCTGAAAAAAAGCTGACGCCCCCTCTAGGTGGTCACACAGGGCAGGTAGAAGCTGAACCATGTTGGAGGCGATCTCAGTGGGGCTATACTGGTCTAGGTGTGAGAAGCCTACGTTCTTGTCTCCCCGAGTCTAGGTGGGCAGAGATAAAATCATGATAATCCAACAATTGCTTAAACATGTATTTCATGTTCTTCTGGTCACAAGCATTAACAATGATACACAGAAATGTTGACACAGAACCTGATATTGCTCAAACTAAAGAACTGGATATTGTTCATACTACCCTTTCTCCAGCTCTGATTATTCCTCTTACAACTGGATTGGTTTTTATCTTGATTATTTATATTGGAATTCAATTAATGACACAGTGTATGAATAAAGAATCACCTTGAGGAAAGTCCTGCGTTTAGCTGCGGAGGCGAGGAGCGAGTGGTTCAACTTCCTGGTCAGATCCAAGAGAAGGAACTCCAGTTGTGGGGGCTGGATCTGGAGCTCTACTGTAGCCTAGCATATTTGTGGGAGAATGAGTCAATTAGATCATAGTTTGATTTCAAAACAATAAAGATAGGAGATACAATAATTGACCAAATGACTGTCTCAATTTTAGTAGGAACCGAAGACTACGATTAACATGGGTAGCAACACCCTTTTGTTCTTCCTCAAATTAGATCTAAACAAAAAAATTATAGCAATGTATAATCATGTTGAAAAAGTACTGTCAAGCCTCATTGTCTGTGAAAAAAACAAGCCCCTGAAACTGACATGATCAAAGAACATTGGTGATACCTAACCAATTTTTTATGGAAGCTTTTTTTAGACGTACTTTTGTATTCATCTCCGAGTCCAGCGCAGCCTTGGTGATGAGTCCTGTGTTAAGGATGGTGAACACACTGACGTCTATCTCTCTGAAACAAGGTAGCTTCACATGACGCTGGCATTGCCTCAACAAGGATTAACATTCATGTCACCAAGATAACTTGGTCTTTCCCCACCCTCTGAAATTATCATATTTATCAACTAAGAGTGTATCTGGTGAGACTAACTGTCTTATCCCCCTTTTCTTTAGCTGGGTTCCTCCCTTCTCTATCAAACTTAACCACTATGACGTCTTGTCATACTGTCAGTAGGGCTGCAACGATTCACCTAGACAACTTCGATTCGATTTTTTAATTTTTACAGCTCGATTCGATTTATTTCGATTCGATTTGGCCATATTGCTCGACCGTTGCCATGCAGCGCTGCTAAGGCAAATGTATAAACCACGCTGATTGGCGGAGAGCCTCGAGGATGAGGATATTAACCAATCACTGATTACGTTACATATTATAGACATATTGACATATTGTAGACTGGGTTTCCGGTTTATAAACTTTACGTGACTTGTTAACACGATATAACAAGATCTAATTTAGGTAAAATTTTGATTATTTTAGCAAGAAAAATTAAAAGTGAATCAAATCGAAATTTTGAATCATGAATCGATTTTCGATATTATAAATCTGAATCGATTTTCGATGCATCGTAGTGAATCGTTGCAGCCCTAACTGTCAGCACCCAATGTTGTTACAAGATGTGTATTTGTGGATTCATTAAACAGCAATATCTTCAACGGACAGTAATATATATATAAAAACCACTCACCTGAAGTACTGGGTGTATCTGGTGAGACTAACAGTCTTCTCCTCCTTCTCCCCCTCCCCTTTCAGCTGGGTCCCTCCTGTCTCTTTCTGGCTCTCCTGGGGAATTTGAAGTTATAGGCAAATTATAACACTTTGATTAAAACTTTTCTGTTTCTGTTTCTTATTTCAATGATAAAAGATACTAGCTGTAAATAATTATTCATTGAGAGTTGAGTGAGCTTAAAATAAAATATTGCCCTTTGACTTTATTGTTGTCATATGCTGTGTGAAATTTAATCAATTGACAACTATCCTAAATGCATATAAAATTGCCATAATGTCTTTCCACTTACCGGTAGTTTAAATCAAAATTTAATGAAAAATTAAGTTAGATTATTTTACAAAACTCATGATAAATAAATCAAGTATGTGAAAGATGTTGGTAAAAACTACACTAAACAGATTATTGCTTGTGCTCCAACTTACCAACTGTGAAGAGTCCTTGCTGTTTTCATCAGAGTCAGTTCCTATGTTTTCCTTGTTTGCCTGCTTTCTGCATATACAAATGTTATCATGATGATTTCAGTTTAATAAAATGATGTCCAAATACATCAAATAGAGTTAATGAACAGTTTTTCTTTGTCTTGCTTCACTTGGTTATTTGAAAGAAGTGTTTGAGAGTCGTCCATGATTAGCAATGGAAATACCTTCTCAATTTCATAAACCTACAAATAAAGGTTTACAAACAAAAAAAGGTAACAATCTTGGAAGCTTTTTAACTCAAAAGAACTTCAATAATACCGGTAAGTAAACAAAATAAAAATAGACCGACTTTTTGCCAGGTTTCCTCCCCTTCTTCTTGCCGTCTGCTCCGCTAGAACTAACACCAGGGGGAGCTGTCTCACTCTCCTCAACATCAAAATTAGCTTTTGGAGGCCGGAACCCTGTTGTGGCTGAAGAGTATTGAGCAACATTTATCTCCACATGTAATGAATTCAAGAGGAAGCAGAAATTCTACTGTGAAAAGTTTTCTTAATTCACTTTTGCATGATCACCCTCTTTAACATTTCTATATTTATTAGAACAAAAATACAGTTAAATTATTTTTGATAAAGATAATAGTTTTGCCCTGATGCTGCCATAATTATATCATGTACAATAACAAGAACATTATTGACTAAAACTTTTATACATTTGATGACATACCTGCAAGGCATTTTTCAAGTATTTTCTGCAGTTCAGTCAGATTCTGTAGACGCATGATAACTTTGCCTTTCATCTCTGGGTTTGTTTGAGTAGCAAAACAGTTTATCACCTGAAACAATAAGTTTCTGATGATAATATTTGTTCAACATAAATTGTCTGATAACTTATCTTGAGAAAGACAAAAGAAAACAAGATGTGTTTTTGAAACACGAATGCCCCCGGATGCATCCTGCTCGCTGTGTCAAGGTCAAGGTCACACGGTCAAATGTCATGGTGTCACCTGAAAGGTCTCATCACAAGGGATCCATATGTCAAGTATCAAAGAGCTAGCTCTGACCAATCAAAAGTTATGACCAAGGTTAAAGTTTTTGTGGACAAACGGACAGACGGACAGACGGACGGAAAAGGTCAAATATCATGGTGTCATCTGAAAGGTTTCATCACAAGGGATACACATGTCAAGTATCAAAGACCTAGCACTGACAGTATAGAAACTAGATTAGTGTTTGCGGGACACCGCAAAAACAGAGCAGCCCCGCAACTTGGGGTTTCGCCTTACCCTGTTCCGCCTTCTACAAGCCTCAGCATATTGGGCATTTTCTTGTGACCTTGACCTTTGACACTCAAGGTCATGCAATCAGTGAATACATTTCATTGAATATAACATTAATGTAACAAATTAAAGAGGTAAAAGTAAAAATAATCCATTTTCTCAATATTTGTTGACCTTGCTGTGACCTTGACCTTTGACACTTCATACCCAAAACCATTCCAAAATTTTGTACTTCTCAAGAGATAATACATACAAAATTTAAACTTCATAGCACAAAAACTTTTCAAGTTATCGCGTTTACAAATAATTTTTAAGTGATTTTATAGCTCGTGACCTTGACCTTTGATCTTGAATGTGACCATGTCATTGTAAGTCCCCAGAGGTGTAAACAATTATACATCTTTATAAGTTCTGAAAAACTGAATTGGATTAAGTTATATCCATATTAGTTCCACATTGTAATAACACAAAACTCATGACCTTGACCTTTGACCTTCATGGTTACACAATCAATGAACACTTTTCAATGAGTATAACAATCATCTATTGCTTAAAAGTGTTCATAGTTAAAATAAAGCATTTTCGCAAAACCATGCTAAAGTCATGACCTTGCTGTGACCTTGACCTTGGACAGATTGTAGCGAAAACCTTTTCAAAATTGTTTACTCTTCCAAGGATGTTATATATCAAGTTAGAGCTTCATAGCACAAAAACTTTTCAAGTTATCACGTTTACAAGGAATTTTTTAGTGATTTTATTGCTCGTGACCTTGACCTTTGACCTTGAAAGAGAACATGTCATTCTAAGTCCCCAGAGGTATGGACACTAATACATGTTTATGAGTTCTGAAAAGCTTAATGAGATCAAGTTATATCCAAATTAGTTACACATTGCAATAACACAAATCTCATGACCTTGACCTTTGACCTTCAAGGTTACACAATCAATGAACACTTTTCATTGAGTATAACAATCATCTATTGATTACAAGTGTTCATAGTTAAAATAAAGCATTTTCGCAAAACCATGCTAAAGTAATGACCTCGCTGTGACCTTGACCTTGGACAGATTGTAGCGAAAACCTTTTCAAAATTTTTTACTCTTCCAAGGATGTTATAAATCAAGTTAGAGCTTCATAGCACAAAAACTTTTCAAGTTATCGCGTTTACAAGGAATTTTTTAGTGATTTTATAGCTCGTGACCTTGACCTTTGACCTTGAAGGTGAACATGTCAAAATCGTTCCCCCGAGGTATAAGCAGTAAGTTATAAATACAAGTTCTGGAAAGCTTAGTAGAAAAAAGTTATAGCCATTAGTATGAGCGCGGCGGACGCGGCGGCGGCGGCGGCGGCGGCGGCGGAAACTGCACAAATACTGATAGCAGCCCCGACTAAGTCGGGGCTGCTAACTATAGCCAAGGTTAAAGTTTTCGGAAAAGGCTCGCTGTGTCAAGGTCAAGGTCACAAGGTCAAATGTCATGGTGTCATCTGAAAGGTCTCATCACAAGGGATCCATATGTCAAGTATCAAAGACCTAGCTCTGACCAATCAAAAGTTATGACCAAGGTTAAAGTTTTTGTGGACAAACGGACAGACAGACGGACAGACGGACAGGTGAAAAACAATATACCCCCGGAATCTCCGATTCGCGGACGGACGGACGGAAAAGTTCAAATATCATTGTGTCATCTGAAAGGTCTCATCACAAGGGATACACATGTCAAGTATCAAAGACCTAGCACTGACAGTATAGAAACTATAGCCAAGGTTAAAGTTTTCGGAAAAGGCTCGCTGTGTCAAGGTCAAGGTCACAAGGTCAAATGTCATGGTGTCATCTGAAAGGTCTCATCACAAGGGATCCATATGTCAAGTATCAACGAGCTAGCTCTGACCAATCAAAAGTTATGACCAAGGTTAAAGTTTTTGTGGACAAACGGACAGACGGACAGACAGACGGACAGGTGAAAAACAATATACCCCCGGAATCTCCGATTCGGGGGCATAAAAATAGTGAAATGTTCCCAAGAAGAATATATATGGATTTATGGAAATTATATTTGACACTAGGACTCAAAGATACACAGATGCAACAGTACATTCCAGTGATCGATCTACAGAAATTACCTGCTGAGTCAAAGATTTGTGAGTCCCAGCAGATTTGTTATGAGTCCTTTAATAATCAAGCATGGTAGCACCGAAAAAACTGTGCATCCCATGACTCAAGGCATACATTTTTCAGAGTCCTTTCTAAATTTTATGAATATTTGATGCAGGACTCGGGGGTAAATTTATCTCTGCATTCAGTTACACAGTAGAGCTAATAAAATTGTGATACACATTGTGGACATCGAACCCAAAATTTCAGAGTTTGAAAATACTTGTTTAAATTCTTCTGTCCATGTTTGATTTGGAAAGAAAAATAGATAAAGGGAGATTAATGATTCAGTTCTCTTTTTTGTGTGATTAAATATTGTTTACTTACCGTCATTGAAAATATTGAATTAAGATATCTCTCAATGTTGCAAAAATGTTGCCTTAATTGTATCGTACAAAGTATCATAATGTGACCTCAGTATCCAGATGCATTTTGAAGAAACTACGCTATATCGTGACATTCCTTCTTGATTTAGAAAGTCATTGACATCTTTAACTGAACTAAAGCTGCATAGGTCATATTTTCAACTGTAAGTTTATAACTTTAGATTGTATATTTTCTGGCATTTCATGGGCTCATTCATTGATAATCATCATCTTCTCAGTATAGTGTCTGCTTATCATATTGTATGATATTTTACAATTATAGACTGGTGATGACAATACCTGATTTAAAAGGCCAAAGGAAAACAATATTGACTGAGGATGAAGTCAGAGGTTGATATTGTTTTACTCAGGTCTATTAAAACTGGTATTGACCTAATTCGCAAGTCTATAATTGTTTTATTATGTCTCGGATTCCAAACGAAGAGAGAACATGAAACTTCAGTCAAGAATGCCATTTCAGCTCGATTGTAAGCAAGAAAGGGCTAATGACGTCATGATAACGATCGCATGACGAAATAAACAATGGCCGTCATTGGGTCTATTTTAGGAACTCAAGTCAATATCACTTTTGGTGGGATCCAGGGTCAAGTCAATATCACTTACTGTTGACTGTCAAGTGATCGGTTCATGACCAAGAGCATTGCGTATAAAGTAAGCTCACATAATATCTTACATCCTGCATCCAAAAAAACATCAGTTAGTGTTTGTAAATATCCTACCTCGATGAACCAGTTGATGCCATGGAAGAGAGTGGTACAGATGACAGTTTTCTCCTTGACAGATAGACACTCGTACTTCTCAAACACTTCCGTCTTCACTGTGTACATGGGGCAACCTGCAACCAAATATAGGATGTACACTGCCTAACAATGAACATAAACTTACATCAAGCTTAAGTAAAATGAATTTATATGTATTTTCTTATGACATGATGGTAAGATAAATACGTTGTATGCCTCTCCCTCGGGTTTAAAGTCTGATGTACCATCTTTGCAGAAATGTCAGCCCTCTCCTGGCGGCTTGGGCAACATTTCTACAAAGATGGTACATCAGACCGTTTTACCCAAGGGGAAGCATACAACTTATAATGTACTGAGAGCTAGACAAAGTCACCTTTGATATCATATTTCTTATTAGTATTACAATGAATTTTCGGATAAAAAATTAAAAAGCTTACCTAGTAAAGCATCAATGCCTTCAAGATCCCCTCCATTTTGTTCCTTCTCCGAGATATGCAGGAGGCGGAAGTGTGGAGCCAAACACATCAGATGGGGCTCACTAGAAGGAAATTAATTATCAGACAAACTGAGAACTGATGTCCTGCCTCGTAATGAATAGGAATTATTTTGAAAGCCAAATGCTTAAGTAGGTGACACGACCATTGTTTTTCTAACTTTCTTGTTGTAAAAAGATCAAGAATTCAAAACCCATTGCGCGTTTCGATCCAATTCCCCTAACCACTTACCTCACAATGTGCTACAGTCTTGCAGGACAGTTAAAAATATTGTTCCAGGTATTTCAAGACAAAATGCCTAAATTTAGAGTTTGGCTTATATCAAAACATCTCTGACAAGGAAGAAAAATTTATCCTGGCAATGTACCTGTTTGTATCCTTGTGTTTCTTCTTGCTGGAGTTGGCTATTACAAGAGGGAGAAGGTTTATTGCTATAGAGCTCTCGGCTTCTTCATTCAGTCCATACAGATCCTGGACTCGAACACATGACTCCCTGCAAAGAGTCAAATGCATTAAAAAAATTAACTCTTACTGGTAATGTGTAGTAGCATAAAGTATTTTATGAATGCTTCAATCAGTATAACATGGATCCAGAGTAATGTTACTTATCTGAAAATATGAAAAATTCATTAAAATCGACCGTGCTCCGAGGAATAAAATATCAAAAGTATTGTCTGTATCGGGGCTCGAACCATTCGGGATATCCTCTCAGTATCGGTCTGAATGCACCCACCTCTATCGCATGTGGCTATAACCAGTTTAGAGCAGACAAACCCAGTCGTAAGCTATCCAATCACATCCTCGTTTTTGAACAGTGTTTAGCGGCGATTATGAATAACAAATGCTACACTGGAGTTACCTGCCCCTAGCATGATATCTAAAGCTTTTACTGCGCCCCTTGCGATTGGCTAGATGAGCTTGTGTCAGAACATGCGGGTTATAGGGGTGCCTTCAGACTGTGAATGAGAGGAAAGCCGGGCTGGGTGTGGTTCGAACCCCACTAAAGATAATATTTTTACACTTTTATTCCTCGAATCACAGTCGATTTTAATCAGACTGACTTTTTATCCATATTAAACCTTGGAAGTTAAAATATGCCATTTCCGATGGTCTGAATTTTAAAAATCAAAATCATTTACACTAGTTTTCATGACTATTACAAAAACTCACCTTTCGAGAACACTCTCCTCCACATCAACAACAAAATCATCTTGGAACGCAGCTATCATGTTCTCAGAGATCCATTCCTTCAACGAAAATAATTTTTGAAAATAGATGAAAAAAAGTTAAATTTTTAAAAATAAAACACATAGTTAAGAATGAACTGCTTCTTTAAGAGGCATTTTAAAAGTTGGAATGACAATGATTATATGGAGAATATGAGAATTATATGGATATCAACTTTTTTATTCATGTTATGCTACGTTTCACCTCTGCTTGAGAGTGACACAAGAACCTGTATCAAAATGTTGGTCACCATGCCATGCCAAAATTAACACTTGCTTTGAAAAAGTCATATGGCAGACTTTCTCAGTCAATAATCTCTTTTCCTACAACAACATTTTTTGCAAATTGAGTTAATCATCCATAAAAAATGCTCTTTTCTTAATTTTAAGGCACATTAATGATTTCCTGAGAAACTCCATACCACAACTTTGATTGCGAGATCTCCTTTGCTGATGACGAGGGAAAGTTCATCCATGAATAAGCTGGTTGTCTCTGGGCTCTGGTTACTACTGGTTCGAACCAGTTGTAGCAGGTTTACCACTTGGGTGAATTTGTCAGAACTTAACGTCTTCTCCTTGTCATCAGGACTAAAAAGGACAGGATTTTAGAAGTTTTGATAAATATAAGAAAAAAAACTAAATTAAATGCATTAATCTTAAAGTAGAGATAAAAAAAGAGTTGCCATGGTAACAGATGGTCAAGATATGATTTACCTGTATGTAAACAAATTAATAATTTCTACCCCTATATAATTGAAAAAGTTTTACCCAATTCCTTCTTTGCATCAAAAATTTGGAGGCCGTGATAAAACCTATCCATGTCATGTTGCAGAAGTATTATATGGCTAACTGGAATCTTCTAGCTGGTAGAATTTGTGGCAAGGACCTACTTTTCATTTAGCCAATCAATTGTCAAAAAATCAATCACCTGACATATCCAATACATCCTACAACCATGATGGCACCAATTACACCCATACGTTTGTACCTGAAATATAACAAGACTTCTGTTGTACCATACAAGTTGTTATGGCTTTATTCATATTCTTCTACGTTCTTCATTTGTTTTCTCACAATTTTACTTGGCTTCTTATTGCTTCTAGACGAGGGGCTTGTTTCACAGACAATCATAGCTAACTTGAACAATGATAGACAATTCATTTAATTTGTAGAAGTTGAACAAGAGGAATAATAAGTAATTCCTTATCTACCAAAGGAAATTGCAAAGAGAAACTCAAAAAGGTTGTGAGAAATCAAACAAAGGAATTGTTACATACAAACTTGTATTTGAGTAAACATACCGTAACATATTCCTTCAAACATAATCCTTCTTTCTAGCAGTCAGGGTATCAATAATTGAAATAAAGGATATTATTCATGAGGTAAAAATATAAATTTGTTGTTTTTGAACAAGTGATTCCATAAGAAAAAGGTACTCATAGAGAGAGAGTTGTTACATTAAGCATTTCGATTGATCTATTATCTGTTTGTGTACCCACTGTATGCTGCTGTTGTATCAATCCAAAAGTCAAGAGTTCTCAAGGAGAGAGTTTATTACTTTAAGCATTTTCATAGATCTATCATCTGTCTGTGTACTAAATCTATCGTAAACCTTTATACTGACTTCATGCTGCTGTTGTAGAGCTGTTTTCTGATGATGATGTGAAGATCGTCCTGTATACCCCCTCGATCCTCAGAGTCGTTGAAAGCAAGACGACTCAACATGGAGTAGAGTTTACGGATCTGTGTCATCGACAGATTGTCCAGGTAGTCTAACACACCCTGGTGAGAAATGTACAATCATTGATGTATAGATAGGATTTATAGGATCTTTATCTTTCAATGTTATACGTTTTTATAAATGAATTTGGTTGAAAACCGGTTAAACATATATACAGAAATGTTGTCAATCAAAATGTCCGAGCTATTGAAAAGCCTTAAAGTTACGCATGGCAAAAACTTCCAGATGATTGGTCATTACTATCAAAGACAATGATGTTATCAATATACAAGCCTTTTTTGCACTCAGAGAGATTGGTCATTACTATCAAAGACTATAACCCAATCAGCAAGAAGATTGTTCTATCTATTTCAAAATAGCAGAAACTTTTATATACCTTTACAAAGATGGCAAATGGGGCCATGCTTGTGAGGTGATGGTTCACGAGATCTGATAGAATATCCAGACTTGCATCAATCTCTCCGGCAAAACCACTCCCAATGTGTGTAACAAGATTTCCAACAATTTCCTAAATATAACACAATCGACATTTTATTCAATCCTTGATAAAATTGTGGATTATTTCCTTCTCTCTTAGCTTGAATTCTTATGATTAGGAACATAATTCACTTATGTTTAGTAGTATATGTTATGAAAGAAAACAGAATTACTTAAACATTTAATGACATGTAGTATTTTTTATTAAAGAATTATTTTTGAATTATTTCCAATTAATATTTAAACACAAAATTACAATGCTTATAAGATTCTCTTTTACAAATTTTGACTGACATTATTCCACTACTCTAAGTGCTTGAAATAGAGCATGGAAAGGTGCCATACAAATTGACTATTATTATCCATATCATTTCAGTCATTGTTATTCCTAAGCATCATTTTACTGAACAGCTCTATACCTGTTTACAGAAGCTGTCGAAGGTAGCGAAGGTGTGTCTATACATGGCACAAGCGAAGTAAGAGATCCCTGGTTCAGGGGACCGAAGTAGAGCCTCGGCTAGCGACAAGATGGACGGAAAGTACTCTCGCAGGATCTGACCATGAGAAGGAAAAAATTGAACTAATTTTAGTCTGAACAGAGAAGAAAGGAAAGTGAACTAGAAATAAATTTTTATAGTTTCAAAACATTCGGGTACCCTTGAATTATAATCCCTATATGGCACATCGGCACCAGATAGGAATCATCCATACCAAATTTGAAGTTTCTGGGTCATATAGTTTTCAAGTTATGCTTTGGAAATGGTTTTGGATGCAGGGACATCGTCATAGCAAGGGTACAATTAACAGTTAAAAATATACAAAATGTTAAAGTAAGAATAAAAGTCAATTGTTTAATACCTGCGAATACTCAGAAAAGATATGCAATACACAGCCCAATACATTAAAAGAATACATATTGGAAAGGTAAACATCAAAGAGAAATGCAGCTGACCTGTGAGTGATCCGAGAAAGCTGTTTTCAGAAGAACCTCAGTGAAGGCGCCCGAGCGGATCTTGTTCCGAAACAAACTCTCCACTGGCTTCTTCCGATTGGTCTGATGGAGAATCAGCAACACGAAGACGTCGATCACCTTGTGTTCCGCAGGCTTCTTCAAACTGTCAATAGCCTGAAATAGATTTAAACATCAGAATTTAATGATAAGAGTTTGATTCGTTATATAAAAGTTACTAAACCTGAAATTTTCTCTATACTGGAGTCAGATTCCTGTAAATAAGCATCTTAGGAATGGAACAGTTTATAACATATGTAAACAACGGGGAGAAAAATCTGCAGGGTTCTTCAAACTGTCTATAGCCTGAAATAGTTTTGAATAACAAAACTTAACGGGAAAGTTTGATTCCTGTACAAAGTTTACAAAACCTGAATTTTCTCTATACTGGAATCAGATTCGTTTTATTAAGCATCTAAGGTTTGAATGGTTTATCACATAATTAAATGATGGGGACAAAAATCTTTTTCTCTAAATTTCATTTAAATCATCTAAAAGTAGAGAACAGTGTACATGCTTCTTGGATAGGCATTTCAAAGTTTGTCAGATGCACGAGTTCACAGAGAGTTCTAGAGGTCATCACTTCTTCATTGCAGGAGAATGATATTTAAGGACTCAAATGTACTAATAATACATGGTTTAGGAACAGTTGTAACTACTCAAATATTCAAATGATTATTGTATAGGATCGAACATACTTTTATCCAAGCTTCAGCTACTGTTTTCTGGAACCTAATTCCAGCCTTGATAGCATCCAAAGTGAGAGCTTCATTTCCTTTCTCTTCATTGCTGTCTGATTTTCTGGAGAGAAATACACAAAATGATGCTCAAATGAAGACGTACTCGATGGACTTTTCCTTAAACTCTTAAGAGCTCAACAGGTTATCAACATGTTAGGTTAGTTACCCTATATGAAAATACCTGGTTAAATCTCTGAAGTCTGTCTAGATTTCAAAAATTTCAAAAATGATTTTTTGGGGATTGTTGGCTATGGTTATTCGACAAACTCTCATGCCACTAAGGTAGAATTATTCTGAATTGTATTGTTAATTCATGTGATTGCTTTTCTGTTGTGATTCTTGATACAAATAGATAAGTCTGTATTTTTGGCCATAGGTCACATGTATGTGCATCTGTCTGTCCTGACTGCTTCCCTTAGCTTTGTATGTATGTATGTGTGCGTCTATCTATCTGTCTGTCTGTCTGTCTGTCTGTCTGTCTGTCTGTCTGTCTGTCTGTCTGTCTGTCTGTCTGTCTGTCTGTCTGTCTGTCTGTCTGTCTGTCTGTCTGTCTGTCTGTACTCTCACCTTCTTGCTTCCCTCTTGCTACCCTTACTCTTCTCCACTGTTGACGGTTTGAAGTCCAGGCTCGCTCTGATCTCCCCCACTACCTGGTAGGCAAACAGTAAATGAAATGTCAGAGGGTCAAATTTGATTGATTTCTTCAATAAAATACACACTTGTAGTAGCAACTACATTTGTTAGGCATCAGTGGGTTTGGAAAATTGTCAATGCAGTCACATACAGGGATGCAGATTCAAATTTTTGCCAATCGGACATTCCACGTATAAGTCGACGAATAATGATATTTTGTAATAAATTTTGGTGCTTTATCTCACGTAAATACACGATTGAACATGTGGAAATATTTCATAGACTAAATTTAAGTCTAAAATTATTACTCAGTAATTTATTTTTACATTACATTGAGTAAAATAAAATTACTTTGGCTGTTTTAAATATAATTCTATAAAGTTATGATGCATATCAACTACTTGACACACACTGCATAAGTTTTTTTAGCCTGTCAAACTTGCCAACAGATAAGCCTGTTTTCGTTTCGTTGCAGTAATCCTGCTGTTCCTTTCTCCTCCCTGCAGTAATGAAAGCTCCCAACACTGTGTTAATGAAGTCTTGCTTACAAAATCAATGCATGGAGCTTGTGAAGTTAGTGGAGGGAGGAAAAAGTAACAGCATGTAAAATAACGATGTGAAGTTGTTTGATGTCTTTTTAAAAAAAGTTTGGCCTTAGTGACTTGTTTTACTCAATGCATGACACTGAGATGATCCAATAATTAAAGATAACAAGGTAATTATGTCGTTTGAATGGATTACTTGTTTCATTGATGACCGGTTCGTGTTTTCATTACAATTATGACCGACACAAGCGGGGCATTTCATCGGCCTTTATTGATTGCTTGTTAGTCAACTCAGGCTTGTTTATCTGTTTGTTTAGTAATTCTTTGATTATCTTCAATCGGTCAAATGACTCCTTGAATGTCCGACAGGTCACTTTTTCAATCGGTCAAACTGAATTCCCAATCGGACATGTCCGGCAAATAGACCGATTTCTGCATCCCTGGTCACATAACTTCTTTGAAGACAAGCAATTTCTGATGTTGAAAATATTGTAATCTCTTGGTGTTTTTTCAGTGTCAAAGGAAAAAATTAGTCAGCCAGATAACTTGTAATGACAGATCTTTAACCACTAATAATATCAAAGGGTCAATAAACATCTCAAAATTAATTTCTTTCCATAGTCTCTTTATCACTTGTAAAGAGAATACCAGAAAACTAAATCTTTCTTGAGATTCCAGCCCTTTTTTGGAAGCAGACAGCAAACATCATAGCCAAACCACCAAATTTGGCATCCTTAAATGCCTATTCCAAGACACATCTTATGCCAGTGCCTACCTCGAGGGAGTCCTGTGAGGTGACGGTCTGCAGAAGAAACTTGATGACAACTGGGAGATTGTCCAACTCTACCGATTCCAGAGTCTGTAGAACTGACCCTCGTACCTGGTAGAAAACAATATCACTGTTATTTTCGACTGATGCCCAGTTTTCTACTAGTGGGAGAGTGTCTTAAGAAAAGAGTTCAAGATCTAGATAACCAGAATGGGCTTAATTCACAAAGAAAGTATTTGTAAAGTCATATGGCACTGATAATTTTAATATTATTACTTCTCATTATTGCATATAATTAATTTGAATTGCATTAAAGATCAAGACAACAGCCTGCTTTCCCTTCTTTCATGGCTTGCTAGAATGATATTGCAAACAATTGTTATATGATGAACTGAAAGACTTTACAGTGCAAATGAGTTGCACAATTTGGTAATAAATCTGATAGATGAATGGCCATAGTAGTACTTTTCAGCATTTACAGTATTCTTTCATTTTAAGATTTTTACTGATTTTTACTATGTATTGAGAAGCACTTACCTCTGCCAAGAGTTCAGGCTTGAGTGTCAGATTGGATAAAGCATCTAACACTGGTACTGTCATTTGGTTTCCTTGCAGTAAGATTTCTCTGTAAAAACCAATGCTGATTTTATCAGAGGATAACAGGGGGCCTTGGCATGAAACAACTAAGGTTAACCTTAGTGCCATCCTCTAACATTGCACCTTAGTGACTTAAGGCCACCTTAGTGTTTTATGCAACGGGACCCTGGACACTAAGTAATCAGGAAATACTGAAGATCCCAAGAACTTGAAAACATCAAAAGGCACACCTACACATGTTTATGTATCCCCAAAATTGCCAAAAGATAGTTTCATTTACCTGTCTTTTAAGTTAAGCTTCAAAACAATATGATACAAGATATGGACAGCCAGGCAGTCAGGGTGAAGACTATATCACACGGTATTACATACCAAGGGTAAAGAAAATGATCATGTCAATGCCAAGTGATATGATAAAAGTTTTACAAAAACTGAGAACAAAAGTTTGTGACAATTTCAAATAATAACTTTGGTGAACTTGCCTGAGAGCTTTTGCAACTTCCCCATGTTCTGTGTCTTCCACCACCTCCGGTAAACAAAGGATTATCTCCCTTTGAATCTCTGTCGAGCTGATGTCAATCATTTCTAACATTTTGGTGGTGAGTTCCTTTTTGGGACAAATTAAAATCACTTTTTTAAAATGATGGAAAGTATCCAGAATGATTACGACAAAATATCTAAAAAGAGCAAAGGGGAAAATTTTAGATTCCATATGTAGAAGTGTGATTTTATTGTATAACATGAATGAGAAAAATTGTGTGATCATAAATGTCAATTTAAAAATTCAAAGGTGACCTGTCTAAAATTTACAAGTAATGTGTGTGAATTATACAAATTTAAACACGTTTCACAACAGTTGCATAGAACATGGTCATGATTACTCATTGAATTTATTTTTTTTCCAAAAAGCTATCTCATCTTCGCATTTAACATCTATCTTATCAAACAGTCACTTAAGTAATAACAAGCAGCTGACATGGTCGAGCTATATCCCCCGCAAATTGCACAATATGTATAGGTTTTCCTTATCATAATGCCGATTAATTTTTGTCGCACAAATTAACAAAAATTTCAAGGATATGAAAGAAACTGTTCTAATTAAAAAACTAAATCATACCAACTTTATGTTCACTGTTGGGCATAATTGGACTTAACTGACAAAATTAAAATCAAACAAATGAATTTATGTATTATGTATTTGGATCTTGAAGATCAATGTGATCATAATTAAACAAACATATTTTCAAAAAAATATAAAAATTTTTTTTTTTTTTTTTTTTTTTTTTTCCATTTATTGAGTTACAGGCATACAATATCAGCAAACAGTTCGATACAGTTCATTTAAACAAATATAGTGTACAACTTCACAGATGATATCTTTCTAACTTAACAGTAAGTGTAACGTTGACCAAATTTTAACAAAATTTTGCTCAGTACAATTTGATAAGTTGATACATTTGGTGATATCATAGTATTTAATAATTTCTTGTTTAATAAAATCAATATGAGGCACAAAATTTCCGTGAGCACATTTGAATATGCACTGTTTTATCAGGAGGATGATTACATTTACAGGATTATTGTAAACACCTTTAAATCCAAATAATACGTTTTCACAAGAAAAATATATAATTACTTCTACAGATTTAAGCCATTGTTCTATATCTGACCAAATTGGTCTACATGTTCACATTTCCAAAAGAGGTGCTCTACAGTTTCTAGCTCTTTTTTACACAAGGAGCAAAGAGGTGAATCTTTGTATTTTATTCTATATAGTATTTTCAAAATTGTTCTTCATGACACACCAACATATGATTTTGCATCTCAATAACAAATTTGATAAAAAATGTGATGATTATTTTAGTTGTAACAGTTTTCCAGCAGAGTTCTAATTTTTGGCCAAAAAAGGCAAAATTTTACTAAAATATTTCCAAAGTTGTTCTTCATGACACACCTTCATATGATTAGGTATCTCCATATCAAATTTGATCAATATGTGATGATTAGTTTAGAAGTTATGAGCCGGACAGGATTTGTAACAGTTTTCCAACAGAGTCCTCATTTTTTGCCAATAAAGGCAAAATTTTATAAAAATATTTTCAAAATTGTTCTTCATGACACACCTTCAGATGATTATGTATCTCAATATCAAATTTTATCAATATGTGATGATTAGTTTAGAAGTTGTGAGCTGGACGGGACTTGTAACAGATTTCTTACAAAATTTACCACTTTTTCTCCAAAATCCTAATATTTTATTTAGATTTTCAGAAAATTGTTTCTCATGACACATTATTACATGTTTCTTCATGTCCATAACAAATTTGAATTGAAATGGTTGATTAGTTAGAATGTTATGAGCCGGACACAAAGTGTAACGGACGGACGGACGGACGGACGGACGGTACCCATTTTAATACCCCCCACAACTTCGTTGTTGCGGGGGATAAAAAAAAAGAACTGTTGGAGAGACATAAAAAACTTGGTAGCATAGGGACATGGATATTCTGTAAATGATCAATTTCTTTATTTTTCTTCATGATCTTGTTCATGTGAATATGAAACAGTTCATTTCATCGCAGACAAATACATACATTATGCTAAACTTTTGTGCACATTATGACATATGATAAATGGACACTGCCTTTGGTTTACTATAAGGGTAAACCAAAGTCATTAGAGCTCTTACCTTACAATTGACAATTCGATCCAGCCATCGGAACTGACTCAATAGGACACGTGGTATAAATATCTTCTCTCCTTGCTCGAATATAGAACTGCAAATAACATCAACAACAGCTTTCACTCAATTGTTCCTGTACACTTTAACTAACAGGAAATACACACAAAAAATTAACCAGAAATCACATTATCATTGTCCTAAACTTTGAACACAAACTATCTGAATAACTCACCAAATGCAAAAACTTCTTGGCACAGAAGAATGCATGTTGTCAAAGAGGCCTATGGCAAAATATCTTTCAAGGGGACTAAAGTACAAATAAATTCAAGTTTTATCAAAGCATACAGGAACGACTGAGACTTTTAAAGTGAAACATCTGAAACAATGTCGCTAATTGAACAAGCAAGTCTTATTGCGTCTATTCAGGTTTCTCCCTTTCTTGCCCTATTAGAAGTGAATAGATAGGAGTGTTATGACTTATGCTACCCTTGTTGGGAGAGAATGAAACATTTTTAGAATATCAATTTCTCTATCCTTGACAACTTCTGTTGAACAGAAGAAAAATACTTTCCAAGAAGGAATCAAATATCTTCTAATGAATCTGTTAATATATATCAAATGATACAGTTACTGAAGATAAGTCTCCATACTCATCATCATCCATAAAGAGGGGGAGGCGTTCTAGAAGAGCGTTCATCAACTTGGCCTGGAAGAGATTCACGTATCTCAGAGTTTGTTCTATATTTCAAGACCCAAATTTGAGGCTGTTTAAGTCCATTTTCACTTCTACCATAAAAATTATCAAGAAAACAGTGTTGTCGTCTGTAATCATTTTAACCATTCAATGTTTTCTATGTCAAATTAAAGCTGAAGTTGAATGTTTACAAATGAGAAACCTATGGTCATGTAGCTGCTTTAAACATTGAATTAAGATTTTCAACTATCATGTTAATTATCACTTTGTTGACTTCAGTAGCACTAGCAATACTCAACACTTTTTATTTATGACTTCTTTCTGTGGCTTTTCAGAAGTTAAGGACAAATTCTATATTCATAGAGTGTTATGTTTCCATACAGATGCTTGTATCAGTTTCAAGCATGGAATTAGATAATAAATCAATACCTGTAGAACATCAATGCCCAGCAATATTCGAACCAGACTGTCCTGTACAGCATAGCGGGCACTGCAAAGGATGTATGAGTGAGTTAATTGCCATTAGCAGTGTACTGATTCTGGAGTATGCATGTTCAACAAATACCGAAGATTCTAGGGGTGAAACGACACATCGAACTATCGATGCATCGCAATAGTCTTCTCTGTGACAGCACACTATTGATCATTACTATTGTATCACTATAGTTGGTTACAACTGACTTTCACTTATGCAAAAGTCCTATCAGGGTCAAAATCCACCTATACAGATACAATGGTGAGTAAATACGGGAGTTCAAGTATTACTGTAAAAGACAGATATTATTTGTCTCCTTATTGTAAAAGACAAATAATCATGGATATCTACATTAAAGAAGCATTGCCATTTGCCATCCATAATAGTTATCTATTACTTGAACATATGACTTCTAAATGCCTATTAAGAATGTCAAGAAAGTTTGAGTTGAACATTGCTTGGTCAATATTTCAGCCATAAGAGGCGTTGAAGGTACCATGATTGGTTTTATCAGTTCACTGAGGTTAATTATTTCATTCCACCTACCTGTCACACTGCTGTGATGTCACTGACGCCATCAGGCTTTTATGCAGTCTGAAATTATTAAAGCAAATAAACATTTTTAAATAAAACAATTTTACAGGCATGCAGATGTTATCAATGCTTCAAAAAATAGAGCCATGGTCTCTGTAGCTCATCAGACTTTTGATTAAAATATGTTTTGACCCCTGTGACCCCATTTGGGGTCAAGGGGTCACCACAACTAATATTTAGAATCGGTATTGGCTAAGGAGTCTACACACAAGTGTAGAAATAGGCTTTTATGGTGTTGACACCTGTGACCCCATTTGGGGTCATGGGGTCACAAAATTTACAATTCAGAATACCCATTTGCCAAGGAGTCTACACACAACTTTTCAGCTCTCTTGACATTTTGGAACTGGAGGAGAAGATGGAAATAGGCTTTTAAGATGTTGACCCCTGTGACCCCATTTGGGGTCAAGGGGTCACCAAAACTAATATTTAGAATTGTTATTGTCCAAGGAGTCTACACACAACTTTTCAGCTCTCTAGACCTTTTGGAACTGGAGGAGAAGTTGAAAGTAGGTTTTTAAGGTTTTGACCCCTGTGACCCCATTTGGGGTCATGGGGTCACGAAATCTACAATTTAGAATCCCCATTGGCCAAGGAGTCTACACACAACTTTTCAGCTCTCTAGACATTCTCAGTTCTGGAACTGGGGAAGAAGATGAAAATAGGGTTTTAAGGTTTTGACCCCTGTGACCCCATTTGGGGTCATGGGGTCACAAAATCTACAATTTAGAATCCCCATTGGCCAAGGAGTCTACACACAACTTTTCAGCTCTCTAGACATTCTCAGTTTTGGAACTGGGTAAGAAGATGAAAATAGGGTTTTAAGGTTTTGACCCCTGTGACCCCATTTGGGGTCATGGGGTCACAAAATCTACAATTTAGAATCCCCATTGGCCAAGGAGTCTACACACAACTTTTCAGCTCTCTAGACCTTTTGGAACCGGAGAAGAAGATGAAAATAGGTTTTTAAGGTTTTGACCTCTGTGACCCCATTTGGGGTCATGGGGTCAAGAAATCTACGATTTAGAATCCCCATTTGCCAAGGAGTCTGCACATCAAATTTCAGCTCTCTAGAGTCATTGGTTTCTGGTTTCAGAAGATGAAAATGTGAAAAGTTTACGGATGGACGGATGGACGGACGGACAGACAGACGGACGCCGGACGCCATGCCATGCCATAAGCCCATTGGGTCTTTCAGACCTGATGAGCTAAAAATGAGTAATTAATGAAACTGCATATAAATGCCTGAGCAGGGATGTCTTATATTTAAAATGATAGGTACTGAGAGATCATTTTAAGGCTGAGTCTCCAATTTTAATCAATCAATATTTTTAAAAGTCTGTTCTTGGAGCAATAAAAGAGCAATTGAGATCGTTAAAATTTGTCAAGCATACCAACCTATGTAAATCTTCTGTGTAGCTTTGAAAACCTTCAATAAATTCTTCAACAGTCTGCAAAAATAAATCCTCACATTAAGTTAAAAGTATTAAAGTATACAGTATTAAAGATCTCATACATTCCCCGATCATTTTTCTGAGATCTTTTTATGTTTATAATAGATTTGAATATTAATCCCTTCTGGTCAAAATATATAAAGATTCATACAAAATAATAAATAGAAGTTTTGAAATCTTTTAATATCATGTAAGAACAGTTTACTCTTATTTTCTTTGATTCAAAAGAAAGGGTTGAAATCATACAAATTAATAGAACTTACCTCTTGGGCACTGTTTTGTCTCTTTATTGCAAGTCTCAAATTCTTTTGAAATACTGCTTGATCAACATCTGAAAATATTTAATTCAAACATTTAAGATTCAAAAAAATGTTTTCATTGTGAGAAAGTGAATTAATATTAAACTCTGCTGGGGCAATATTGCAGCCATAAGAGGCAAGGTATTCATTGTGAAATAAATGTTCAGAGACTCGTTTAGTTTACAATGGTTTGCTTTATGGGTAATAGTAGCAATAGCATATTCCAAAAAATGTTGCCAGCAATAAATGTAGGTCAACATCAAAATTACTTAATGAATAATTTAAATCTCATTATTAGATTTTGTATTAGATCTTAAATTAGATCATTATGCCATATGCAGTATTACTTTCAAAAGAAATCTCATGATAATAACAGTCACATTCTATTTAATTGCTGTTGTAATGTTACATACCCTGTAGTCACAATGGTATCTGACTTATTCTTCATTAACACTGGCTTGTTTAGTAAATTGTCACTCTATACTCCCTATTCCATTCAACAAAGAATATTTAACAATTCTGTGTCAAATTTAAGCAAATTCTGCATCCAAATATTCTTAATTTTAAGCCGTAAACCATTACAAATTTCTCAAAACGTGTTAAAAACTTAAGGAAACCTTAAGGACTTAAGGAAACCTTAGTGTTTTTTGCAACGGGACCCAGGCCATTTTTGTCTTGTAGCATTTTCCTTTTGTATCACAACGGTGCTTCTCGGGCTTCAAATTAGTAAATCCTGCAGAATAAGGGCAGGTATTCTAAATGAAAATGCCTTTAACATGGACCAGACTGTGAGACCATTTTTTGGCATCGGAAATTGATTTCAATAATTTTTGATGCAACTGCAACTTTCAGAATGTATGAGGGACTGTTTGATAGTGTCACGTAATGTTTAGCAGGAAGTATTTTATGAATGCTTCCATCAATGTAACTTGCATCCAGAGTAACATTACTCCCTCGAACTGTTATCTTGTTCGCGAGTCTCACGGTTTTGACAGCCATTACAAACAAAACTTGATTTTATGGAATTTCGTGTGATTCTCATGTATCAAAATATTCTTATGAACAATCAAATCTTGTCACAGATAGATAAACTAATGAACTGACTGAGCTGGTTGTTACTCTGTCCATTCTTCAACACCATGCCAGCACTGGTCACCATCTCTGTGAAAGTTGTCTTCTCATTATACACATCATCCGCTGCCTTCTTTTTCTTACTGGACTGAGCTGAAAAGTAAAATGTGGGATTAAACCTTACTAATCTTTCATCCAGGTCACGATATTTTTTCTTGTTTAATTTAATTTTTGGTACATGCACTTTAAGTTCCAGTTAAATTTCACATAGCAATATGATCTGAATTTTTCCTAACTTGTTTCTATGCATTATTTCTTACCTGATGGGTCGCTGTTCTTTCTCTTTGATTTGTTCATTGTTTTAGATTTTGAGGTCAGGTTTTCTGAACAAATACACAATTAATCTGAAATCAAACAAATTGCTAGTTAAAGTTGGTCATTGATATGTTAAATCGACAGTCCTATTTTGGTAATTTGTTGTCAAAACAAATTTTAAGGGGAACTAATCAAGTTAATACATTCATCTGATGAAACATGTTACAAAGGATAATGCTATTGTTCAATAAGATTTGACAACTTGATAATGAAAGAGCATAAGGCAATATTTTGTAATGTTAAAGATCGTTTGTAAAGACGTTGACATTTCGTATTTATCATAAAGTTTATATTTATTTTCTTTCTAAATTAGTAAAAGAACACCCCTTTTCCGTCATCCTGAAAATATGACAAAAACAAGATGGCGAACTTGGTACTATATGATAGGGTTTTTTTTATTTCAACTAATTAATATTTTATACAGACTTGTGATTAACATTGATATTTAACTGATTAAATAAACTGTTTTCAAAAATTTGACTTGGATGGGCGCTTATTTAGGTGGTGGGAATGACGACCGTAAAATAAAGACTACCCGGTACTCAAGTTGAACTGTGTTTAGGTCATCTTTGATAACTGATTGAGGTTTAAAACATATTTACAAATTATTGAGTAGAAAATTACACATATTGCCGCCTAATGTACATAAATTCTATGATTTTAGTACCGCTGGTACATAGGCGGTTATTAGACCTAATTACAAAACCCTTAGTGGGGCGCTTATTGGAGCAGGGCGCTTATTAGGTCGAACTCAAATACGATACCTTATTTGGGATATTATTTTTGTTGATTTAGTTACTATTGAAGATTTTAAGGGTGTGACCCCGGTGACCCTTATTAGTGGTCACAGGGCCACAAAAGTTACCATTTATAATCCTCACTAGTCAAGGACTCATTACACAAAGTTTCAGCTTCAGTGTTACTCTTTTATTTAGGTACATGTATTTACAAATATAATTTTTTAACCATCGTGTTAATGACCAAAAGTATGGTCTAGTACCGGAGCGGTACTAGATGGAAATTTAGGATTAACGGAAAAAAAAAATCAAAATATCGAGCAATGCTGGCATTCCTAAATTTTGATTGTTTGGTCACGTGACCTCGTGCATTCACACCACATTCGATTTGAACCGGCCGTAGAAGCCCCGTTACTGTCATGGCGGACTGTCGAGTGGGGGCGAACGAGTTTGATAGTGTCGGAGTTATAGATAAGACAGGCATCATAGCAGAATGTACAGGTTGGTTTGAGAGTTCAATAAACAAATAGCGGTGACTTTTGATGTTCATAGATCGGCTTTCTGTTTGCATAATTTGAATCTTGAGCTTGCTGATAGACAACCTCACTGCGAGTGAGCGGGTCAACATGCCGTTGAGATACCGTATGACTTGCTAATGTATTTTAGCGGTACCAATCTTGTATTAGAAGAACATTTTAGTTATACCAGTAAAGTTATTACATAAAGCTGACTTTAGCATGCACAGGGCAATCACAAAGCATACATGACGTTACAGCAATCGAGGGTAGCGTGGGCATGTTTACCGAACAAAGGGCAAGGGAGATAACTCTTGACACTCCGTCCGTTGCTTGTTACTAGGGGAGCGCATGGCCCAGTGTGACATAGCTAAATATACCTACGGCTTGGACCGGTTTATACAGACATTGCTGTGCAAGTCGAGATAATATTCCTTATTCTCATGTAACTTGCAGTGAGACATATTTTCTAGCTGAATCTTTGTTACAATAACTCTATGCTTATGTCAATAACTGCGTATGAAAAAGGTGGTTTTATACACTGGTTAACTTGGTCCAAGACTTATGTTAAGATGACTTCAATAAATTGATAGAATTCGACTTGATTCTGATCAGCTGATTTGAAGATTTCCCTACATTGAAAGACAATGAACACCCACAATTTTGCCATGGAAAATCATCACGAAATAGTACATCATGTTGATTAAATTTGGTCTGACTCAAAATCTAATTGTTCTTTTTCTCCTGATATCTGTGAGTAACTCAAAGTTGACAGAGGTGTCATTTTCTTGCCCTCGTTGTCTTATATGTTTATGCTACAAATAATTTTATATTTGTTTTAATATTATGTTACTATACTCATTACTGTACTCATTTTCTTTCATTTGCAGTCTTGTTTCATGCAGTGTATTTGTTTTCAGGCTTTTGTTTGTGGGTTGATGATTTTTGTTAATGTTTTCTCTGTCTGTAATTTCATAATGGATATTGTAAAATATCATCGTTATCATCGGAGCGGCAGTACGCGTTTGTTCTGATATTATGTGTTTTAATGTTTATAACTCTGTGAATTCCCATTGTTTTGATCTGCTGACACCTCTAAGAACAATGGACCTGTCACACTATCCTTTCAACTTAGAAGTTCCTAAGCAAAAATAGATTTTGCTGTTAAAATTATGACAACAGCTAGAAGACTAAGTCATGTTATTAGTTGATATATCAGAGAAAGTTTCATAATGCAATGATTGGTAAAGGCAGGGGCCATGGCCCATTCTGCACATTGGATAAAAAATGTCCAATTGACGTTTACTATTGACATTATGAACAAATTTCAAATTCAGAAAATTACTAAAAAGCCTGCAAATGGCCCATCCCCAAAGATGTCTTTCCAAATCGTTTCATTACAATGTATGATCCATTGTAAAATATTCAATGTATTTGCATATGTCATTACGACTGAAAGTTAATTAATTCATATAATTTTTAACCAACTTCGAGTTCGAATCATCAAATATAAGCTTTGCAAGCTGTGTCAATTTTTTTAACCTTTTCTAATTCCCGCCATATTTGTTTACGAAAACAGTTCGAAAGCATTTTCGCAAAAACGATTGTAATGTAAATCTGAAATGGTTACAAAAAAGGAAGCTACAATATCCGGCTCTGTAATATAAAATTGTATATTATAGTAGTATAATACTTGGGTAATTTTGAATAATGTAATGAAAGCATTGATATTTTCTTACATCTTAAATCACGAAACGATTTTCAGTTCTTTACATAGTTGTAAAGAAAGTAACACAAAGTTCAGCTTACGGAAAGCAACGATACTTGCCGAGCTATTCCATATGCGTTATTTACTTCCTATGGAAACGTGTTGAAAGACGTAAGAAAAAGACTGTTGTTTTGTCCAAATTTTGAGAAGGTACACTTTTTTCTTATCGTCAATATAAAAATTAAAGTTGTGGTTCAAGTATGATAATTGTCATGGTGTGACATGTTCGATTTCGTGTGAAAAATAGTGCAAAACTAGGTCAGTGCATAGGTCGACATAACACTACTGTAACCGTATCATTAATTATAAATATATTATGAGATTTAGAACAACACGGAGAGATTCATCTATGTAGATCGGTTACGATTGCCTTCACAAGTAAATGCATGCTTTACCATTGCGAAAAACTTGAAAGATATTTTAAATTGTTTTAATTATTTGTTGACAATAAGGTCTTTCTCTTTTATGTACATACATGTACATGTTGGCCTATATATATATCAAATGAAAATAGAGTAGACTGTTAGAGAACTGTTGATTGGTTTCGGGTCAGTTCGTCCTAGGATCGTTTCATATCAGAACCTGTTTGCCCCAGGTAGATTCGTAACAAATATAAATATGAGTTAAATGTATGTACTTTATTTGATATTTAATTTAATAATATTTCATTATTTATAAAAAATGCTCCATGTAGTTACTGGCTGGCAATGAGTTATCGCTGCGTAACACCTCGCTGTAAGGCATATGAGAATTCTTTTACATCCAATCCTTCTTTTTTTCATCAGAGGACCTCTCCCACTTCCAAATTATTACCAATAAAAAAAATTCACCAAAAGAATTAAATTTTCCAGATGCCACTATATAGATAAATTTTAGCACGTGGGAAAAGTAAACAAGACGGGGAAGTCACGTAACCTGTCGAGATATCTTATCAAATATTCAAAAAAATTATACATTTATATAAAATGATCCTGGCTATAGTTATGATACAGAAAAAGATCAATTGCATGATTGCAAATAATTTTAGAATTATTTTCCTGGCAATAATCGTGGTAAAAACTGGCTCACTTTATGGCAATGATGTCATTTACCTTCACTCACTCATGAGATTCTTTAAATAGTTATTTATTTTGCCACAATATTTCACGTCTACCCGAAGTCGTTTGGTTGCTGGATGCGGTCCGATCGAGTCGGGTGCTTGTCACTGACGGTCGGTCACTTTGCCTTTCGGAGGAAGGTAAATCAAATCAGATTAATAAATATAGATACGTCTTCATTCAAAGGATATGATATTTCAGTACCACTGAAATTTTGCAAGAATTTGTAAGTGAATTTACATTTTGTGAACTGATAGCGTATGTTGGCAATAACTATTACGGTAAGGTGCTACGAAACTCAGTATCGGTCCGTTGTTATTTTTAGCGGTCGTAGAAAAGTAGAAAATAATTTACGATTGAAACATTTATTTCCTGACAGGACGATCCCTAATCAAGTATTGTGTAGAATATTTACCAAACTTGATGATGCGTTTTGATATTAGAAACGAAAACATCTAAAAAAACAGCGATAATTGTTCTCTTCGATCAATGAACCCAGTTAAAAACCAAAGTAAAGCAAAGTGTATCAAACAAGTTCTACATCTAATCGAAAAACATTTAAATTCAACATATCAGTAAAGTTTTTGGTTCACTGTAAAGTTATCAGAAGAGGTAGGCCTATAAAGTGCTTGTAAATCTTTATTACCGTAAGTCAAAAAGGTTAGGACTATTAGAATGATGTGGTTAACCAAAATTCAAGTTTTTTTAGATGCGAAATCATTGTGTCATTATATGCTTGACTTTCTAAACAGCATCTTTATCACATTTAACATGAACTCTATTTATCTTTTTATCCTGGGGTAAACAAACCAGACACCAGACAACCCTTGGAGGAACTGACCTGGATCCTGTTGATCTAACTGTTTTTATTAAATTTATAATCACATAAAATAATAACAATAATCAAAATTTGAATTATGAATTGTCATTTGAATTATAACAGATTCAAAGATACAGAAATATACCTCTAAACTGAACAATGGCTTCAAATGGTCAGTCAAAAAAACAGTCATCAGCTGAATCAACTCAGTGTAAATTTGTCAAAGAAGAGGTTCGTTTATACAATTTGTTATTGATAATAGATAATAAGAAAACCTTAAAAAATAAATGTCTCACATCAGAGTAAATCTGTTCATGTAATTTCAAGTATATGTTTTATTGATTTATAAGAATGTTAAATTATTTTTTCCAAGTAAACTTTTGTTCATTCAGATAAAGTGAATTTCAGTTTGATGTCTTTAAACGTAATGATAATGTTCATTGATTAGATATCTTAGAGTTTATGATAATTAATGTATTATTTGCACAAGAATGCAATTGCTTATTTAAAGTAAATATTTTATGTGATGCATTTTGTTGTGTTACAGCAAGTAGCAACTGGAAAATGGCTGTCACTAAATAACATAACCTACACCGACCCACTCAACAAAGAAAGGTTAACGTTTTGAAATATTGCTTAAAATGTTGACAATTAAGCCTGATTTTAAGTGCCAGATTATTTTTTAATGTAAGTTAACAGATTAATTAATTGAGAAAGTTGAAGGGAGATACCGGTATCTCTTGAGCTAAATCGGTAGAGGCAAGTCAGTAGTTTTCGTTAACTGCTTAAGAAATGATTACAAGAATGTCTATTACACCATCAACCTTAAGATGCCTCTCAATATATTTTTTTCATATTTTGAACATCAGGATATGGGAAGCTGTGTATCGAACTACAGGATCTAAAGACGACGCTGATGGTGGGTGGGAATCCTCTTTGGACATGTCTTTTATTATCATTTATTTGTTATCTTTATGCGGAGGAATGAGATCAAGAGCCATATCTCATGGAAAGAACTGAACCACTCCTATCTCGGGCAGATTCCGCTGGAGGTGGAATTTTGATTTTCATTCCTTCTTCAAAAATGGTATTTTTTCTTAGCAAACTTGTTGCTTGCTAGTTGCCTTCTATTTAGAAATGTATTAAAATTGATGAGTGTATAACTTTCATTACACTTTTAGGATGGTTTGTTTGGTATTGTGCCATATGAGTGTTGTTGTCATAGAGATGAAGAATTAAGAGAAATAAAAACACAACAGAGAAACCCCTTGTCTTTGAAATTAAATGTTATAAGCAAAAATAACTTAATAATAAAAAATAATGGTAAAGAAGTATATTTTAAATCGTAAATACAACTCATGGTAAAGTATACATAATGAAAATACACCAGGACTGGGTGCCTATTACTGCCTAAGGCTAAAAGATACAAAAACAAATCCTTAGTTTAGTTTCAAAGATTATTCTCTCAACAAAATCTAAAATGCTTTTCAGGTGTTGCTGTAATAGCTATTGTGAAGAGAACACTCAAGTACGACTGTGTGATCCTTGTGAAACAGTACCGGCCTCCAGTGAAAGGATACACTCTCGAGTTCCCTGCAGGTGCTCAAACTTTATATACCTTGTCTATCCAGTATATATGTTGCATATCTCTTGATGTATATACCGGTACATATTATCTATGAAGGATTCAATATATACATGCTGTCTGTTTTCTTAAAAGAAATTATTTAAGTCATATGTACTTTGTAATCCTCTTTTCATTGAAGCTATTTTTGCATGTAATTACTAATTCTTGTGTATATACCAATTAATCATTATAGAAATCTTTCTATATTGCATACAGTGAATAATAATTATTGATAGATTTACACCTTGGGTTGTAGTTATAGTAATTGGATTAAGATGGCTTTATTTTAAGAATATAAAATTGCTTTATTGACTGAATGGCCCTTTGATTATGTGTAAATTAATTGCATCAATTAAGATTAATGTCATGAAAAATACTCTTCAATGCAGATTAATATTTGGTTTTAGTGACACATTTCTTAGCATGTTTTTGAATTCACCTTTTTATTTCAAAGATTGTTGGCACAAACTTATTTTTACAAATCAGGCTTGGTGGACAAGGGAGAGTCAGCTGAGACAACGGCAGTGAGAGAGTTAAAGGAGGAGACAGGATACCAGGGGATTGTCAAACATGTGTCGCCAGGTAAGTAGCATCTTTCTCATCAGACAGCCATCTGTTGACACCTTGATTTATTTCCTTAATAATGATGATCTAAATTCTTGATAAATGTGTGATTGTATGTGTAACACACGTCTTTAAGTGTGCATTCGAGTTCTGACTGATTTTGACTGTGAAATGAATTGGTGTGACCTTTCATAATTCGAATAGGGCACAATTTGTCCAAGCTTGTCAAGTGAAGCGAGTAGGTAAAATTAACTGCTATAAACATGTAAGTAATTGATTTCAACATGTGACAAGGTTCTGTTGCACCATCTGTTGTTACAAGATCTGCAACAGCAAATATAAATGTTTTTGAGAACTGTGTCGTTCAATTGGAACCATTTATTTTCAGTTTCCTGACATACCCTATGTTCCCCCTAAAATGTGCTACTGCCCCTTTAAATGTAGAGTTGTACCAGTAAACTAAAAATTATGATCTCACGTCACTCTAATTGCCACCTTCTTCCCTTATGTGTCAGAGTTTATGTTTCAGTGACGGTGCTGGATCCAGGGATGGGGAATACATCAACGAGGATAGTCACAATGGAGGTGGGTGTCAGGGACGAGGCACATTTCCCTATCATCCAAAAGTGCCTACCACAGTAGATATTCATTGTGTGACATATTGAGGATACTAAACGACTCGCCATTTGATACTATTTTTATCAGAGGAATAAATTATTTAGTATAGCTCATGTAACTGTATTGAATGATTACTAGATTATAAAACATTAACAAAATCATTAAGTGATGAGGTTGATAAAAATAGTATCAAATTGGAGTTATTTATTCTGTTTATTACTCATAGACCAAAATCACAATCTTCTAGATAATGAAGAGATGAAGTGTCATAAAATATTTCTGAGAATGTTAGTGTCGGTATCTGGTCTGATTTAATGTTAGAAAGTTTGAATAACAAGTTGTAAGCATAGTCTGTTTCTGTGACATTAATAATGTATATTAAAAAACTGATCTCAAGCATATTAGGAATTCTTGCGTAGTTTCATGCATTTAAGATTTTTACAAAAAAAAACACTTGCTTGCTTTCATCATACCTGCTTTTATTGTGAATGTTATTTATATTATACATTCCAGGAATTGCAATAATTTGATATCTTTGCTGTCCCAAAGTTGATAATACCTAGCCAGAAAGGATTAACAATTTGTAGCTCATAAATTTCAAACTCTGTTTTGATAAGCACATAACTCTGAATCACTTGTATTTAGTTATCACAATATTTAAACTGCTCCTATCATTTGTTTCAGATTGATGGTGACGAAGAATGCAACAGATCTCCCAAACCAAATCCAGGTAATCTTTCACTTTAACTGTAATCTTCCATACAACCGAAGAATGATTCATTTGGATCTCCTGTATTGCCTGCAGTTAGCCATGTCATCCATTTGTGTAGTTTGTCATTGACATCTAACGACACATGCCTGCACATATGGAATATTATTCACATCTTATGTTATACCTTATGAGTAAATAGAGAATACTAAAGGACATCCTGTTTAATAACATTTTATGAACGAGTTAGTGGTTTTGTATTTGACAAGCAGGAGCGAGTAAATAGCAGTATCATTTACAAATTTCATTAAAAATGTAATTAAATGCGTTTTAGTGTTTTATTCATTACCTGCTTAATCATATTTAAAAACAAAAAGATATTTGCCGATATGAATATTATTGCAGTGGTTGATGTAATGAAACAATGTGTAATGTGTTTATATGATGTTGAAGTACATTGTAGCTTCGCTAACTACACAACCAATCTAGTTAAAACTAGCTGTAATGTTATCGTCCACTAAGTCCTCATGTTACATCTAGCTACTAACCTACCTGGTCTGTGTCGTGCATGTGCAGAAATCAACCAATGGAAAAACAACTGGCTGATCTCTTTGATCTCTCTTTGGTTAGTAACTAGATGTAACGTAAGGACTTAAGGGACGGTAACATTACAGCTAGTTTTAACTAGATTGCTACACAACAAGAGATGTTTTAGTTCAGGTTATATTGGGTGTGTGAAAGGTCCTGTTTTGAAATCTCCAACATTTTGTTTCTTTCTTTTCATATTTGATTGTCACCTTCAGAAGAATCAGGTATTTATTTATTTCATTTATATACCATATATTTTAACCTTATTCTAATACTCTTCCTTTTGACGATTAGTAACAAGCAACTTTAAAATTTTAAATTGAATTACTATTACTTTCTAATCAAATCATTTATAAATGGCATTCACCAACTAATTGGATTAGACTATAGTTAAAGTTTTTTATGAATCACTTGTCAGACTTTATTAATCTATTATTCATTTCATAATTTTCTTAATTTTCTATGTTTGGTATTATTTGGAAATCATTTGTAGCAGTTGACACTTAAAACTGTTTCAGAATTTATTGAAGTCCTGCTGATCCCAATGGAAGATCTATTATCAGCGTTGAATGGTATTTGCAAATTGTTTTTAGTAACAAAAGAAATCTATGATTCATTCGTCAATCTTATTCTTATACAAATGAACTTTGTAATGGAAGCATGATTTTAATTTGGAATTTATACTTTTTCACCGACAATTGTACGTTAATGCTAAATGTATATTTTAATACATTGTCTTTCAATTGAAGCCATGTTTTCATTTTCCTGACATCACCTTATATTCCCACAAACAAAATGTGCTACTGCCCCTTTAAGGAACTCATAATATGCTTAATGATAACATTCTGATAAGACATGAAAAGAACTAGAATATCGTTCATTTTCTTTGATATCTGTTTTTATTTTCAGTGTTCTCCAGTCAAGGAGTTAAAGTGAATTCTCAAATCTACACATACGCCATAGCCATGGAGCAAACCCGCAAAATAAAACCTCTTGTGCCATATTTTTCTATTTGTCTCTTTTATTATAATGAAATATTTTTTTAGAAATGGTTACAAGGACGAACAGGTCATCATCATAGATGCTTCTAAAAATCTCTCAACATTATATTGGTGATGGTGCAATTCTGCTGTTTCCATAAACTAAACTTTGTTTTCACAATAACTGCTGAATTGATTGTAACTCCTATTACATTTAATCTGTGACACAGGCTTCGATAGACGAGTGTTATATATAGTATTTCAGCATTAATCAGGGATTTGCAATAAGTTAAAACATTTTTTTTTAAATCTTCAAATTGTCTTGTGATAATTTGTGTTTGTTTAACATAAGTAAAAGCTTATCATTGTTCACAAAATTTATTAACTGGATATAGTTTTGCAATGATTAAATTTTTTTTATCTCATTAGTTAATAAGCCTTGAGAGGAGCTGTTTCCTGGAAGATATTTGCAGACAGACAGATAGTTTATTAACGTATATATATATATAATGTATCTTTTTTATCTTAGATGGCAGAGGGAGTTCTGCCGTTTGAACCGTCTCCGGCGCCGTTTGGCTGGAGACTGACGCTTCCGATTGTTCCACCCCTTTATATAGGGTGTAGGCTGTAGCCATAGTGACGTCGCGCATGCGCGTTTACGACATGGAACTCTTCCAGCCATTCTAAAGGCGGCAATTTCAAAATGATGTAGCTCCTCTCAGAGTTGGCCAATTTCCACAAAATTAACTGCGTTTTGTAGGAAATTTTCCACTGCAACTTTAAATCATGAATTTACAATAGGTTAGAATTGAAAAAAATCCCCAAGCAGTCATTGCCCCGAGACAAGCTGTTAAGGACATGGCACAGTTCTTGAGTAATTAAGATCAATGGCGAATTTGCAGAGGTTTGTGCACATGTGAGTTTGCATTGACATGAAATCCAGGACTGCCTTTGTAGGTAACTAGTGTTTCTTTAATATCGTAGAAGGTAAGAGCAGATCATTCTGTTCACACACAAATAAAGAGTGGAGATAGTTTTGTAATAATTGAAACAATATTGTACAAAATTGTTAAGCCCTAGCTGGGAAGAGCTGCTAGCATGTAGCATGAAGGATTTCAAAACAGCTTTATAATATGGCCGCTGTAGACCAATACACGTGGTAAACAATCAACATGTAAACAGGTTGAGTGTTGTGACAACTGAATGATGAACAGAATGTTTACAATTACAATTGATTTGTTTTTACATGCTGAATGAAAGCTAGTGTATATTACATACGTACGGTAGGGCCTGATTGAAAGTTGAGTACTGAATGAGAGACAAAAATACTCAAAATGAAACTTCAATTCCATGTAAGTAGGGGCAAAAATTAAAAATACAATTTAAGGCAGCTGTCATGCATTTGATTTTCTTAAAGTTTTTACAAATGTGATAGCAGGAGATTCTTATATGAGCACATATTACGGGTGCTTCAAACGGTTGTCGCCCCTCTATATAAGACTCTGTTATGACTTCTTTTGAAGATGAAAATGGCCAAATTAACACAACATCGATAAAGCTTTTAAGCCGTTTTGAATAAAATACTGTTGGCAAAATTACTATGAAATCATCGACTGTGCATCAAGAAGATATTTTATGTAAATAGGAAAGTTATTTTTGGCCCGACGGCCGTTAAATAAGCTAAATAAATGTGGAAAACGGCAGCAGGAGTTCTGCCATTTGAACCGTCTCAAGCGCCGTTTGGCCGGAGACTGACGATTCCGATTGTTCCACCCCTTTTTATTATATGCTAAGCGGTGAGAGACTGAGTTTTCTCAGTTCTAGAAAAGTGTTCTCGCCACTGAGTGTGATATCACTTTTTCAAGTCAGTGAAAATATCACAGAGGGGATGACGTCATGTGTACAATGGTTTGACGTCACTTCTACAATCAACGCGACGTCATCGCCGTCGCTGCGCCACTCGTGAAAATACTGGCTCTACCCCGTCACTCGATGAGAGATAAGTGATATCACACTCAAAACAAAAGATATCCTCTATATATAGGGTGTAGGTTGTAGCCATAGTGACGTCGAGCATGCGCGTTTACGACATGGAACTCTTCCAGCCATTCACAAGGCGGCAATTTCAAAATGATGTAGCTCCTCTCAGAGTTGGCCAATTTCCACAAAATTAACTGCGTTTTGTAGGAAATTTTCCACTGCAACTTTAAATCATGAATTTACAATAGGTTAGAATTGAAAAAAATCCCCAAGCAGTCATTGCCCCGAGACAAGCTGTTAAGGACATGGCACAGTTCTTGAGTAATTAAGATCAATGGCGAACTTGCAGAGGTTTGTGCACATGTGAGTTTGCATTGACATGAAATCCAGGACTGCCTTTGTAGGTAACTAGTGTTTCTTTAATATCGTAGAAGGTAAGAGCAGATCATTCTGTTCACACACAAATAAAGAGAGGAGATAGTTTTGTAATAATTGAAACAATATTGTGCAAAACTGTTAAGCCCTAGCTGGGAAGAGCTGCTAGCATGTAGCATGAAGGATTTCAAAACAGCCTTATAATATGGCCGCTGTAGACCAATACACGTGGTAAACAAACAACATGTAAACAGGTTGAGTGTTGTGACAACTGAATGATGAACAGAATGTTTACAATTACAATTGATTTGTTTTACATGCTGAATGAAAGCTAGTGTATAGAGTACGTCCGGGTAATTCCGCTCATGAGGGTAATTCCGCTCGGTAACATAAAATCTGTCATTACAAATAAAATTTGTTTTGTTTTTGTGTATACTTTGCATATTTCACAACTTCATTTCAATATTTTGTTATTCATGACATCCAACAACATTTTCTTAATTGTAATAATTTGAATAATTCAAGAAAACTAAAGTTTTGTTTTCCCGCGCTTTCCTTTTCGCCATTTCTATCAGATTGATGGCCGTTGGATGTTGGCAGTCAGTCAAACCCAGTCGGCACTCATTGATAAATCAACATAAACTTGAGTGGTGCTAAATGTTTAAATGAGCAATAAAATACTCCAAGATATCCTTTGCGATGTGGCTTTCATACAGTAATTTTTTTATATAATGAAAAATCTATGAATTTGATGTGAGCGGAATAAGCCTCCATTATTTTTGACGATAATTGGAAGTAGTTTAATTCCGCTCACAATAAGATATGACGTCATTCTTCCCTTGCTAATAATTTTCTTGAATAAATAGACGTTCAAGAAGTTATCATTTACAATTGCAGGTGAATTTAGAATTATTTGATAAAAATCACAATAGTATTTCTAATCATATTTTCGTTACATCTCAATTTGATATAACCGTAACCATACATGTATATATCATAAGAGGAAGATAGATCAAATAGACAATAGATATAATTAAGCGACAAATTCAACCTGCATCAGACTCTTTGCACTCTGTTGCACAACTTAGACATAAAATGACAGGCCATGCTTAAACTTCGGCTTTTGCTTGAAGTTTATGGCCTGACGCCTACATTGTTTTGTAATAGAAACTTTAAGTTGACCTTTAAACTCAAATCATGCATCTGAAATTTTCCAAAAATATTCATGTGAATTGAATAATTAGGCCTATTTGTTTTCAGAATTGTTACAAGTTTATGCGAATGATCACAAGTTAAACACCAGTTATCATCATAACATCGAGTTTGGAATGATTTGGAAATTTGGTGTATTATTTATATATATATATTTAAGTTCTTAAGAACTTAAGAGTACATTCTTGAAGTTGGTTTTGGAAATGAGTCAAGCATTTTGAATACCAAGTGTTTAAAACATGTTGGTAAATGGTCGTACCTAAACGAATAATTTATTAATAACAAAATATAGACATTGATACTGAAACTACTGTAAAAATGTGAATTGATACCATTTATGGTGTAAAAACGTATTATTTTGGTACTGAGCGGAATTACCCACAGGGGTGAGCGGAATTAGCCCCAGCTGATCGGAATTAGCCTATTAGTGAACTACGACGTTGTTGCCTGATTGTCTTAATTAATGAGGGTATTTTTTAATAAAAATGTTCAATCTATGGAGCTGAAATGCTTATTTTCCTGGCTGAATTACAATATTTGGTCCATATCTTATTGTGATGTGTCTATATGAGATCGCGTCCAAAAGTGAGCGGAAATACCCGGACGTACTCTATTACATACGTACGGTAGGGCCTGATTGAAAGTTGAGTACTGAATGAGAGACAAAAATACTCAAAGTGAAACTTCAATTCCATGTAAGTAGGGGCAAAAATTAAAAATACAATTTAAGGCAGCTGTCATGCATTTGATTTTCTTTAAGTTTTTACAAATGTGATAGCAGGAGATTCTTATATGAGCACATATTACGGGTGCTTCAAACGGTTGTCGCCCCTCTATATAAGACTCTGTTATGACTTCTTTTGAAGATGAAAATGGCCAAATTAACACAACATCGATAAAGCTTTTAAGCCGTTTTGAATAAAATACTGTTGGCAAAATTACTATGAAATCATCGACTGTGCATCAAGAAGATATTTTGTGTAAATAGGAAAGTTATTTTTGGCCCGACGGCCGTTAAATAAGCTAAATAAATGTGGAAAACGGCAGCAGGAGTTCTGCCGTTTGAACCGTCTCCGGCGCCGTTTGGCCGGAGACTGACGCTTCCGATTGTTCCACCCCTTTATATAGGGTGTAGGTTGTAGTCATAGTGACGTCGCGCATGCGCGTTTACGACATGGAACTCTTCCAGCCATTCACAAGGCGGCAATTTCAAAATGATGTAGCTCCTCTCAGAGTTGGCCGATTTCCACAAAATTAACTGCGTTTTGTAGGAAATTTTCCACTGCAACTTTAAATCATGAATTTACAATAGGTTAGAATTGAAAAAAATCCCCAAGCAGTCATTGCCCCGAGACAAGCTGTTAAGGACATGGCACAGTTCTTGAGTAATTAAGATCAATGGCGAACTTGCAGAGGTTTGTGCACATGTGAGTTTGCATTGACATGAAATCCAGGACTGCCTTTGTAGGTAACTAGTGTTTCTTTAATATCGTAGAAGGTAAGAGCAGATCATTCTGTTCACACACAAATAAAGAGTGGAGATATTTTTGTAATAATTGAAACAATATTGTACAAAATTGTTAAGCCCTAGCTGGGAAGAGCTGCTAGCATGTAGCATGAATGATTTCAAAACAGCCTTATAATATGACCGCTGTTGACCAATACACGTGGTAAACAATCAACATGTAAACAGGTTGAGTGTTGTGACAACTGAATGATGAACAGAATGTTTACAATTACAATTGATTAGTTTTTACATGCTGAATGAAAGCTAGTGTATATTACATACGTACGGTAGGGCCTGATTGAAAGTTGAGTACTGAATGAGAGACAAAAATACTCAAAATGAAACTTCAATTCCATGTAAGTAGGGGCAAAAATTAAAAATACAATTTAAGGCAGCTGTCATGCATTTGATTTTCTTTAAGTCTTTACAAATGTGATAGCAGGAGATTCTTATATGAGCACATATTACGGGTGCTTCAAACGGTTGTCGCCCCTCTATATAAGACTCTGTTATGACTTCTTTTGAAGATGAAAATGGCCAAATTAACACAACATCGATAAAGCTTTTAAGCCGTTTTGAATAAAATACTGTTGGCAAAATTACTATGAAATCATCGACTGTGCATCAAGAAGATATTTTGTGTAAATAGGAAAGTTATTTTTGGCCCGATGGCCGTTAAATAAGCTAAATAAATGTGGAAAACGGCAGCAGGAGTTCTGCCGTTTGAACCGTCTCCGGCGCCGTTTGGCCGGAGACTGACGCTTCCGATTGTTCCACCCCTTTATATAGGGTGTAGGTTGTAGCCATAGTGACGTCGCGCATGCGCGTTTACGACATGGAACTCTTCCAGCCATTCACAAGGCGGCAATTTCAAAATGATGTAGCTCCTCTCAGAGTTGGCCAATTTCCACAAAATTAACTGCGTTTTGTAGGAAATTTTCCACTGCAACTTTAAATCATGAATTTACAATAGGTTAGAATTGAAAAAAATCCCCAAGCAGTCATTGCCCCGAGACAAGCTGTTAAGGACATGGCACAGTTCTTGAGTAATTAAGATCAATGGCGAACTTGCAGAGGTTTGTGCACATGTGAGTTTGCATTGACATGAAATCCAGGACTGCCTTTGTAGGTAACTAGTGTTTCTTTAATATCGTAGAAGGTAAGAGCAGATCATTCTGTTCACACACAAATAAAGAGTGGAGATAGTTTTGTAATAATTGAAACAGTATTGTGCAAAACTATTAAGCCCTAGCTGGGAAGAGCTGCTAGCATGTAGCATGAAGGATTTCAAAACAGCCTTATAAAATGGCCGCTGTTGACCAATACACGTGGTAAACAATCAACATGTAAACATTTAGTGTTGTGACAACTGAATGATGAACAGAATGTTTACAATTACAATTGATTTGTTTTACATGCTGAATGAAAGCTAGTGTATATTACATACGTACGGTAGGGCCTGATTGAAAGTTGAGTACTGAATGAGAGACAAAAATACTCAAAGTGAAACTTCAATTCCATGTAAGTAGGGGCAAAAATTAAAAATACAATTTAAGGCAGCTGTCATGCATTTGATTTTCTTTAAGTTTTTACAAATGTGATAGCAGGAGATTCTTATATGAGCACATATTACGGGTGCTTCAAACAGTTGTCGCCCCTCTATATAAGACTCTGTTATGACTTCTTTTGAAGATGAAAATGGCCAAATTAACACAACATCGATAAAGCTTTTAAGCCGTTTTGAATAAAATACTGTTGGCAAAATTACTATGAAATCATCGACTGTGCATCAAGAAGATATTTTGTGTAAATAGGAAAGTTATTTTTGGCCCGACGACCGTTAAATAAGCTAAATAAATGTGGAAAACGGCAGCAGGAGTTCTGCCGTTTGAACCGTCTCCGGCGCCGTTTGGCCGGAGACTGACGCTTCCGATTGTTCCACCCCTTTATATAGGGTGTAGGTTGTAGCCATAGTGACGTCGCGCATGCGCGTTTACGACATGGAACTCTTCCAGCCATTCACAAGGCGGCAATTTCAAAATGATGTAGCTCCTCTCAGAGTTGGCCGATTTCCACAAAATTAACTGCGTTTTGTAGGAAATTTTCCACTGCAACTTTAAATCATGAATTTACAATAGGTTAGAATTGAAAAAAATCCCCAAGCAGTCATTGCCCCGAGACAAGCTGTTAAGGACATGGCACAGTTCTTGAGTAATTAAGATCAATGGCGAACTTGCAGAGGTTTGTGCACATGTGAGTTTGCATTGACATGAAATCCAGGACTGCCTTTGTAGGTAACTAGTGTTTCTTTAATATCGTAGAAGGTAAGAGCAGATCATTCTGTTCACACACAAATAAAGAGTGGAGAAAGTTTTGTAATAATTGAAACAATATTGTGCAAAACTATTAAGCCCTAGCTGGGAAGAGCTGCTAGCATGTAGCATGAAGGATTTCAAAACAGCCTTATAATATGGCCGCTGTTGACCAATACACGTGGTAAACAATCAACATGTAAACAGGTTGAGTGTTGTGACAACTGAATGATGAACAGAATGTTTACAATTACAATTGATTAGTTTTTACATGCTGAATGAAAGCTAGTGTATATTACATACGTACGGTAGGGCCTGATTGAAAGTTGAGTACTGAATGAGAGACAAAAATACTCAAAATGAAACTTCAATTCCATGTAAGTAGGGGCAAAAATTAAAAATACAATTTAAGGCAGCTGTCATGCATTTGATTTTCTTTAATTTTAACAAATGTGATAGCAGGAGATTCTTATATGAGCACATATTACGGGTGCTTCAAACGGTTGTCGCCCCTCTATATAAGACTCTGTTATGACTTCTTTTGAAGATGAAAATGGCCAAATTAACACAACATCGATAAAGCTTTTAAGCCGTTTTGAATAAAATACTGTTGCCAAAATTACTATGAAATCATCGACTGTGCATCAAGAAGATATTTTGTGTAAATAGGAAAGTTATTTTTGGCCCGACGACCGTTAAATAAGCTAAATAAATGTGGAAAACGGCAGCAGGAGTTCTGCCGTTTGAACCGTCTCCGGCGCCGTTTGGCCGGAGACTGACGCTTCCGATTGTTCCAACCCTTTATATAGGGTGTAGGTTGTAGCCATAGTGACGTCGCGCATGCGCGTTTACGACATGGAACTCTTCCAGCCATTCACAAGGCGGCAATTTCAAAATGATGTAGCTCCTCTCAGAGTTGGCCAATTTCCACAAAATTAACTGCGTTTTGTAGGAAATTTTCCACTGCAACTTTAAATCATGAATTTACAATAGGTTAGAATTGAAAAGAATCCCCAAGCAGTCATTGCCCCGAGACAAGCTGTTAAGGACATGGCACAGTTCTTGAGTAATTAAGATCAATGGCGAACTTGCAGAGGTTTGTGCACATGTGAGTTTGCATTGACATGAAATCCAGGACTGCCTTTGTAGGTAACTAGTGTTTCTTTAATATCGTAGAAGGTAAGAGCAGATCATTCTGTTCACACACAAATAAAGAGTGGAGATAGTTTTGTAATAATTGAAACAATATTGTGCAAAACTATTAAGCCCTAGCTGGGAAGAGCTGCTAGCATGTAGCATGAAGGATTTCAAAACAGCCTTATAAAATGGCCGCTGTTGACCAATACACGTGGTAAACAATCAACATGTAAACATTTAGTGTTGTGACAACTGAATGATGAACAGAATGTTTACAATTACAATTGATTTGTTTTACATGCTGAATGAAAGCTAGTGTATATTACATACGTACGGTAGGGCCTGATTGAAAGTTGAGTACTGAATGAGAGACAAAAATACTCAAAGTGAAACTTCAATTCCATGTAAGTAGGGGCAAAAATTAAAAATACAATTTAAGGCAGCTGTCATGCATTTGATTTTCTTTAAGTTTTTACAAATGTGATAGCAGGAGATTCTTATATGAGCACATATTACGGGTGCTTCAAACAGTTGTCGCCCCTCTATATAAGACTCTGTTATGACTTCTTTTGAAGATGAAAATGGCCAAATTAACACAACATCGATAAAGCTTTTAAGCCGTTTTGAATAAAATACTGTTGGCAAAATTACTATGAAATCATCGACTGTGCATCAAGAAGATATTTTGTGTAAATAGGAAAGTTATTTTTGGCCCGACGACCGTTAAATAAACTAAATAAATGTGGAAAACGGCAGCAGGAGTTCTGCCGTTTGAACCGTCTCCGGCGCCGTTTGGCCGGAGACTGACGCTTCCGATTGTTCCACCCCTTTATATAGGGTGTAGGTTGTAGCCATAGTGACGTCGCGCATGCGCGTTTACGACATGGAACTCTTCCAGCCATTCACAAGGCGGCAATTTCAAAATGATGTAGCTCCTCTCAGAGTTGGCCGATTTCCACAAAATTAACTGCGTTTTGTAGGAAATTTTCCACTGCAACTTTAAATCATGAATTTACAATAGGTTAGAATTGAAAAAAATCCCCAAGCAGTCATTGCCCCGAGACAAGCTGTTAAGGACATGGCACAGTTCTTGAGTAATTAAGATCAATGGCGAACTTGCAGAGGTTTGTGCACATGTGAGTTTGCATTGACATGAAATCAAGGACTGCCTTTGTAGGTAACTAGTGTTTCTTTAATATCGTAGAAGGTAAGAGCAGATCATTCTGTTCACACACAAATAAAGAGTGGAGAAAGTTTTGTAATAATTGAAACAATATTGTGCAAAACTATTAAGCCCTAGCTGGGAAGAGCTGCTAGCATGTAGCATGAAGGATTTCAAAACAGCCTTATAATATGGCCGCTGTTGACCAATACACGTGGTAAACAATCAACATGTAAACAGGTTGAGTGTTGTGACAACTGAATGATGAACAGAATGTTTACAATTACAATTGATTAGTTTTTACATGCTGAATGAAAGCTAGTGTATATTACATACGTACGGTAGGGCCTGATTGAAAGTTGAGTACTGAATGAGAGACAAAAATACTCAAAATGAAACTTCAATTCCATGTAAGTAGGGGCAAAAATTAAAAATACAATTTAAGGCAGCTGTCATGCATTTGATTTTCTTTAAGTTTTTACAAATGTGATAGCAGGAGATTCTTATATGAGCACATATTACGGGTGCTTCAAACGGTTGTCGCCCCTCTATATAAGACTCTGTTATGACTTCTTTTGAAGATGAAAATGGCCAAATTAACACAACATCGATAAAGCTTTTAAGCCGTTTTGAATAAAATACTGTTGCCAAAATTACTATGAAATCATCGACTGTGCATCAAGAAGATATTTTGTGTAAATAGGAAAGTTATTTTTGGCCCGACGACCGTTAAATAAGCTAAATAAATGTGGAAAACGGCAGCAGGAGTTCTGCCGTTTGAACCGTCTCCGGCGCCGTTTGGCCGGAGACTGACGCTTCCGATTGTTCCACCCCTTTATATAGGGTGTAGGTTGTAGCCATAGTGACGTCGCGCATGCGCGTTTACGACATGGAACTCTTCCAGCCATTCACAAGGCGGCAATTTCAAAATGATGTAGCTCCTCTCAGAGTTGGCCAATTTCCACAAAATTAACTGCGTTTTGTAGGAAATTTTCCACTGCAACTTTAAATCATGAATTTACAATAGGTTAGAATTGAAAAGAATCCCCAAGCAGTCATTGCCCCGAGACAAGCTGTTAAGGACATGGCACAGTTCTTGAGTAATTAAGATCAATGGCGAACTTGCAGAGGTTTGTGCACATGTGAGTTTGCATTGACATGAAATCCAGGACTGCCTTTGTAGGTAACTAGTGTTTCTTTAATATCGTAGAAGGTAAGAGCAGATCATTCTGTTCACACACAAATAAAGAGTGGAGATAGTTTTGTAATAATTGAAAAAATATTGTACAAAATTGTTAAGCCCTAGCTGGGAAGAGCTGCTAGCATGTAGCATGAAGGATTTCAAAACAGCCTTATAATATGGCCGCTGTAGACCAATACACGTGGTAAACAATCAACATGTAAACAGATTGAGTGTTGTGACAACTGAATGATGAACAGAATGTTTACAATTACAATTGATTTGTTTTACATGCTGAATGAAAGCTAGTGTATAGAGTACGTCCGGGTAATTCCGCTCATGAGGGTAATTCCGCTCGGTAACATAAAATCTGTCATTACAAATAAAATTTGTTTTGTTTTTGTGTATACTTTGCATATTTCACAACTTCATTTCAATATTTTGTTATTCATGACATCCAACAACATTTTCTTAATTGTAATAATTTGAATAATTCAAGAAAACTAAAGTTTTGTTTTCCCGCGCTTTCCTTTTCGCCATTTCTATCAGATTGATGGCCGTTGGATGTTGGCAGTCAGTCAAACCCAGTCGGCACTCATTGATAAATCAACATAAACTTGAGTGGTGCTAAATGTTTAAATGAGCAATAAAATACTCCAAGATATCCTTTGCGATGTGGCTTTCATACAGTAATTTTTTTATATAATGAAAAATCTATGAATTTGATGTGAGCGGAATAAGCCTCCATTATTTTTGACGATAATTGGAAGTAGTTTAATTCCGCTCACAATAAGATATGACGTCATTCTTCCCTTGCTAATAATTTTCTTGAATAAATAGACGTTCAAGAAGTTATCATTTACAATTGCAGGTGAATTTAGAATTATTTGATAAAAATCACAATAGTATTTCTAATCATATTTTCGTTACATCTCAATTTGATATAACCGTAACCATACATGTATATATCATAAGAGGAAGATAGATCAAATAGACAATAGATATAATTAAGCGACAAATTCAACCTGCATCAGACTCTTTGCACTCTGTTGCACAACTTAGACATAAAATGACAGGCCATGCTTAAACTTCGGCTTTTGCTTGAAGTTTATGGCCTGACGCCTACATTGTTTTGTAATAGAAACTTTAAGTTGACCTTTAAACTCAAATCATGCATCTGAAATTTTCCAAAAATATTCATGTGAATTGAATAATTAGGCCTATTTGTTTTCAGAATTGTTACAAGTTTATGCGAATGATCACAAGTTAAACACCAGTTATCATCATAACATCGAGTTTGGAATGATTTGGAAATTTGGTGTATTATTTATATATATATATTTAAGTTCTTAAGAACTTAAGAGTACATTCTTGAAGTTGGTTTTGGAAATGAGTCAAGCATTTTGAATACCAAGTGTTTAAAACATGTTGGTAAATGGTCGTACCTAAACGAATAATTTATTAATAACAAAATATAGACATTGATACTGAAACTACTGTAAAAATGTGAATTGATACCATTTATGGTGTAAAAACGTATTATTTTGGTACTGAGCGGAATTACCCACAGGGGTGAGCGGAATTAGCCCCAGCTGATCGGAATTAGCCTATTCGTGAACTACGACGTTGTTGCCTGATTGTCTTAATTAATGAGGGTATTTTTTAATAAAAATGTTCAATCTATGGAGCTGAAATGCTTATTTTCCTGGCTGAATTACAATATTTGGTTCATATCTTATTGTGATGTGTCTATATGAGATCGCGTCCAAAAGTGAGCGGAAATACCCGGACGTACTCTATTACATACGTACGGTAGGGCCTGATTGAAAGTTGAGTACTGAATGAGAGACAAAAATACTCAAAGTGAAACTTCAATTCCATGTAAGTAGGGGCAAAAATTAAAAATACAATTTAAGGCAGCTGTCATGCATTTGATTTTCTTTAAGTTTTTACAAATGTGATAGCAGGAGATTCTTATATGAGCACATATTACGGGTGCTTCAAACGGTTGTCGCCCCTCTATATAAGACTCTGTTATGACTTCTTTTGAAGATGAAAATGGCCAAATTAACACAACATCGATAAAGCTTTTAAGCCGTTTTGAATAAAATACTGTTGGCAAAATTACTATGAAATCATCGACTGTGCATCAAGAAGATATTTTGTGTAAATAGGAAAGTTATTTTTGGCCCGACGGCCGTTAAATAAGCTAAATAAATGTGGAAAACGGCAGCAGGAGTTCTGCCGTTTGAACCGTCTCCGGCGCCGTTTGGCCGGAGACTGACGCTTCCGATTGTTCCACCCCTTTATATAGGGTGTAGGTTGTAGTCATAGTGACGTCGCGCATGCGCGTTTACGACATGGAACTCTTCCAGCCATTCACAAGGCGGCAATTTCAAAATGATGTAGCTCCTCTCAGAGTTGGCCGATTTCCACAAAATTAACTGCGTTTTGTAGGAAATTTTCCACTGCAACTTTAAATCATGAATTTACAATAGGTTAGAATTGAAAAAAATCCCCAAGCAGTCATTGCCCCGAGACAAGCTGTTAAACGGCCAGTTCGAGCAGGTATTTTTTGTTCCACAAATATTCGGGAGGGAATTCCCTTTTGCACACGACACGTCAAATTTTATATATTCGATTTGTTTTCAATTTTTTATGTTAATAACTATGTCAAGTTTGGTAATTAGTTCTAATCCGCCCTTCAAAACAAAAAAATAGCGAAAATAACCAAAGCTACTGACAAGCACTTCGAGCGGTTTATTTTTTGTGGAAACGAAATTCAGGACTTTCCTGTTAACTAATATATACGATTTTTACATGATTAATTCACACTTAATTTCAAATATGTTCATGAGGTTATCATTTCAGTTGTTCATGATTTAACAATTTGACAAAGAATAAAGTGTATCGCCTAAAAAAAGAAAAACATCGGGAAATGAAGCCAATCATCGGAGCTACGAGCGTGAGATGCATCACTGGCATTTACTGCCACAAAAAATTGTCTTTACTGATAACTTTTATTATGAATCACGTGTAAACATGTCCCTCTTCTATCAATCAATTATATTTTCTTGATTTACTCAATGATTTAGCATGAAATAGTACATTTGTTTTCTCGAAATGCTAACAATTCAAAATGGCGGAGGAAAGCCGATCGAACTCGAAGCCTTGATCATGGCGGCCACTAGGATTATTGTCAGCTGATTGTTTGGTCGGTGTTGTAGTTACTTGAATGTTTAAATTGTAGGCGATTTGTTAATAATGTTTGCATAAGAAAATATCACAGACAGACAGATTGTTTATTGAAATCTACATATGACACCTAAAATGGCTAGGCTCAATCAATATGACAGTTGATTCGCATTGGCTTTCGAATTTTAAAAACATTCGTCAGCGCTACCGCTCTCCCAATTATACACAGTACGTTTTGCACTTTTCCGAACATAAAAACTTCATGTGAATTTAAGTGACTAAGAAATATTTCTGAAGAAAAAAATGTTTTACTATAAGTGAGGTTGTGCGTACTGCGAAGTCGAGGGCGACCGCGAAAGTTCGACGGAAATTCGCATGCGAGTAGACAAGAGAGAAATGTCAAGCAGATTTATTTGAGAGACATTGCCCCAAAATTAACCTGAAATCTAAAATAATTTTACGGATTTTAACTGGATAACCATTCTAAAAATTTGCTTTACAATCATGAGTTGACATGTCACTGCAATAGGCAACTGATTTTACTGTTGTTCACACGACAAATATTCTTCTAAGGATGATATGACCCTTTTACACATATAACCATGTAAATTCCATGATATTAACGTAGTGACTGTTTTTAAAAAGCGAAGGGCCATTGTCGAATTTTGATGGGCACTGAAAACATAGGTCCCACCCAGAATTATCCCTGCACACTACATTGCATTTTGGGAAGGGACATTTCTCGTTCTATTTATAGACTGCTAAACAAATGACGCGCTGTGTCTAAAAATAAGTTCGTTAGCAGTTTAAGCTAATCGGTGAAAACCTGCTCGAACTGGCCGTTTAAGGACATGGCACAGTTCTTGAGTAATTAAGATCAATGGCGAACTTGCAGAGGTTTGTGCACATGTGAGTTTGCATTGACATGAAATCCAGGACTGCCTTTGTAGGTAACTAGTGTTTCTTTAATATCGTAGAAGGTAAGAGCAGATCATTCTGTTCACACACAAATAAAGAGTGGAGATAGTTTTTTATAATTGAAACAATATCGTACAAAATTGTTAAGCCCTAGCTGGGAAGAGCTGCTAGCATGTAGCATGAAGGATTTCAAAACAGCCTTATAATATGGCCGCTGTAGACCAATACACGTGGTAAACAATCAACATGTAAACAGGTTGAGTGTTGTGACAACTGAATGATGAACAGAATGTTTACAATTACAATTGATTTGTTTTACATGCTGAATTAAAGCTAGTGTATATTACATACACAACGGTAGGGCCTGATTGAAAGTTGAGTACTGAATGAGAGACAAAAATACTCAAAATGAAACTTCAATTCCATGTAAGTAGGGGCAAAAATTAAAAATACAATTTAAGGCAGCTGTCATGCATTTGATTTTCTTTAAGTTTTTACAAATGTGATAGCAGGAGATTCTTATATGAGCACATATTACGGGTGCTTCAAACGGTTGTCGCCCCTCTATATAAGACTCTGTTATGACTTCTTTTGAAGATGAAAATGGCCAAATTAACACAACATCGATAAAGCTTTTAAGCCGTTTTGAATAAAATACTGTTGCCAAAATTACTATGAAATCATCGACTGTGCATCAAGAAGATATTTTGTGTAAATAGGAAAGTTATTTTTGGCCCGACGGCCGTTAAATAAGCTAAATAAATGTGGAAAACGGCAGCAGGAGTTCTGCCGTTTGAACCGTCTCCGGCGCCGTTTGGCCGGAGACTGACGCTTCCGATTGTTCCACCCCTTTATATAGGGTGTAGGTTGTAGCCATAGTGACGTCGCGCATGCGCGTTTACGACATGGAACTCTTCCAGCCATTCACAAGGCGGCAATTTCAAAATGATGTAGCTCCTCTCAGAGTTGGCCAATTTCCACAAAATTAACTGCGTTTTGTAGGAAATTTTCCACTGCAACTTTAAATCATGAATTTACAATAGGTTAGAATTGAAAAAAATCCCCAAGCAGTCATTGCCCCGAGACAAGCTGTTAAGGACATGGCACAGTTCTTGAGTAATTAAGATCAATGGCGAACTTGCAGAGGTTTGTGCACATGTGAGTTTGCATTGACATGAAATCCAGGACTGCCTTTGTAGGTAACTAGTGTTTCTTTAATATCGTAGAAGGTAAGAGCAGATCATTCTGTTCACACACAAATAAAGAGTGGAGATAGTTTTTTATAATTGAAACAATATCGTACAAAATTGTTAAGCCCTAGCTGGGAAGAGCTGCTAGCATGTAGCATGAAGGATTTCAAAACAGCCTTATAATATGGCCGCTGTAGACCAATACACGTGGTAAACAATCAACATGTAAACAGGTTGAGTGTTGTGACAACTGAATGATGAACAGAATGTTTACAATTACAATTGATTTGTTTTACATGCTGAATTAAAGCTAGTGTATATTACATACACAACGGTAGGGCCTGATTGAAAGTTGAGTACTGAATGAGAGACAAAAATACTCAAAATGAAACTTCAATTCCATGTAAGTAGGGGCAAAAATTAAAAATACAATTTAAGGCAGCTGTCATGCATTTGATTTTCTTTAAGTTTTTACAAATGTGATAGCAGGAGATTCTTATATGAGCACATATTACGGGTGCTTCAAACGGTTGTCGCCCCTCTATATAAGACTCTGTTATGACTTCTTTTGAAGATGAAAATGGCCAAATTAACACAACATCGATAAAGCTTTTAAGCCGTTTTGAATAAAATACTGTTGCCAAAATTACTATGAAATCATCGACTGTGCATCAAGAAGATATTTTGTGTAAATAGGAAAGTTATTTTTGGCCCGACGGCCGTTAAATAAGCTAAATAAATGTGGAAAACGGCAGCAGGAGTTCTGCCGTTTGAACCGTCTCCGGCGCCGTTTGGCCGGAGACTGACGCTTCCGATTGTTCCACCCCTTTATATAGGGTGTAGGTTGTAGCCATAGTGACGTCGCGCATGCGCGTTTACGACATGGAACTCTTCCAGCCATTCACAAGGCGGCAATTTCAAAATGATGTAGCTCCTCTCAGAGTTGGCCAATTTCCACAAAATTAACTGCGTTTTGTAGGAAATTTTCCACTGCAACTTTAAATCATGAATTTACAATAGGTTAGAATTGAAAAAAATCCCCAAGCAGTCATTGCCCCGAGACAAGCTGTTAAGGACATGGCACAGTTCTTGAGTAATTAAGATCAATGGCGAACTTGCAGAGGTTTGTGCACATGTGAGTTTGCATTGACATGAAATCCAGGACTGCCTTTGTAGGTAACTAGTGTTTCTTTAATATCGTAGAAGGTAAGAGCAGATCATTCTGTTCACACACAAATAAAGAGTGGAGATATTTTTGTAATAATTGAAACAATATTGTACAAAATTGTTAAGCCCTAGCTGGGAAGAGCTGCTAGCATGTAGCATGAAGGATTTCAAAACAGCCTTATAATATGGCCGCTGTTGACCAATACACGTGGTAAACAATCAACATGTAAACAGGTTGAGTGTTGTGACAACTGAATGATGAACAGAATGTTTACAATTACAATTGATTAGTTTTTACATGCTGAATGAAAGCTAGTGTATATTACATACGTACGGTAGGGCCTGATTGAAAGTTGAGTACTGAATGAGAGACAAAAATACTTAAAATGAAACTTCAATTCCATGTAAGTAGGGGCAAAAATTAAAAATACAATTTAAGGCAGCTGTCATGCATTTGATTTTCTTTAAGTCTTTACAAATGTGATAGCAGGAGATTCTTATATGAGCACATATTACGGGTGCTTCAAACGGTTGTCGCCCCTCTATATAAGACTCTGTTATGACTTCTTTTGAAATGGCCAAATTAACACAACATCGATAAAGCTTTTAAGCCGTTTTGAATAAAATACTGTTGGCAAAATTACTATGAAATCATCGACTGTGCATCAAGAAGATATTTTGTGTAAATAGGAAAGTTATTTTTGGCCCGACGGCCGTTAAATAAGCTAAATAAATGTGGAAAACGGCAGCAGGAGTTCTGCCGTTTGAACCGTCTCCGGCGCCGTTTGGCCGGAGACTGACGCTTCCGATTGTTCCACCCCTTTATATAGGGTGTAGGTTGTAGCCATAGTGACGTCGCGCATGCGCGTTTACGACATGGAACTCTTCCAGCCATTCACAAGGCGGCAATTTCAAAATGATGTAGCTCCTTTCAGAGTTGGCCAATTTCCACAAAATTAACTGCGTTTTGTAGGAAATTTTCCACTGCAACTTTAAATCATGAATTTACAATAGGTTAGAATTGAAAAAAATCCCCAAGCAGTCATTGCCCCGAGACAAGCTGTTAAGGACATGGCACAGTTCTTGAGTAATTAAGATCAATGGCGAACTTGCAGAGGTTTGTGCACATGTGAGTTTGCATTGACATGAAATCCAGGACTGCCTTTGTAGGTAACTAGTGTTTCTTTAATATCGTAGAAGGTAAGAGCAGATCATTCTGTTCACACACAAATAAAGAGTGGAGATAGTTTTGTAATAATTGAAACAATATTGTGCAAAACTATTAAGCCCTAGCTGGGAAGAGCTGCTAGCATGTAGCATGAAGGATTTCAAAACAGCCTTATAATATGGCCGCTGTTGACCAATACACGTGGTAAACAATCAACATGTAAACATTTAGTGTTGTGACAACTGAATGATGAACAGAATGTTTACAATTACAATTGATTTGTTTTACATGCTGAATGAAAGCTAGTGTATATTACATACGTACGGTAGGGCCTGATTGAAAGTTGAGTACTGAATGAGAGACAAAAATACTCAAAGTGAAACTTCAATTCCATGTAAGTAGGGGCAAAAATTAAAAATACAATTTAAGGCAGCTGTCATGCATTTGATTTTCTTTAAGTTTTTACAAATGTGATAGCAGGAGCTTCTTATATGAGCACATATTACGGGTGCTTCAAACAGTTGTCGCCCCTCTATATAAGACTCTGTTATGACTTCTTTTGAAGATGAAAATGGCCAAATTAACACAACATCGATTAAGCTTTTAAGCCGTTTTGAATAAAATACTGTTGGCAAAATTACTATGAAATCATCGACTGTGCATCAAGAAGATATTTTGTGTAAATAGGAAAGTTATTTTTGGCCCGACGGCCGTTAAATAAGCTAAATAAATGTGGAAAACGGCAGCAGGAGTTCTGCCGTTTGAACCGTCTCCGGCGCCGTTTGGCCGGAGACTGACGCTTCCGATTGTTCCACCCCTTTATATAGGGTGTAGGTTGTAGCCATAGTGACGTCGCGCATGCGCGTTTACGACATGGAACTCTTCCAGCCATTCACAAGGCGGCAATTTCAAAATGATGTAGCTCCTCTCAGATTTGGCCAATTTCCACAAAATTTACTGCGTTTTGTAGGAAATTTTCCACTGCAACTTTAAATCATGAATTTACAATAGGTTAGAATTGAAAAAAATCCCCAAGCAGTCATTGCCCCGAGACAAGCTGTTAAAGGGGCCGATCGAGCCTCTTTCTGAGAAATAAGCTTTAGATCGGGAACGAGGCTGTTTTCGAATAGCGCGTCATAGTTTTTAGATCTATAAATAGCACGAGAAAAGCCCCTTCCCATAATGCAACGCTATATGTAAACAACATGGCTCGTTTGTGTCAGGGTGTCAAATGAATTTTGGCATTTATTTATTTATTTCTATGTCTTGCTCATTCCAATTATTATGACTTGGGGGTATACGAAAAAACTACAACATAAATTGTAATATCAAAATATTTCAATATTATAAATGACATAATTATTTATATAAATTTCCATTTATAGATTTCTTGCTTATCTCTGATGTAAACAAAGTATTTTGTTTGGATAATTATTTGTGAAATTTCTTTTCCATTTTAATGCAATATTTAATATCACAATATTTCAATATTAATTAGAAATGAAAATTATTTACATATATATTTATCAATTTATGGATTTCTTGCTAATCTCAACCCGACTCATCGTAAAACATTTTTTCTTCCAAAATATATCTTAGTCACTTAAATCACATGAAGTTTTTATGTTCGAAAAAGTGCAATACGGACTATGTATATTTCGGAGTGCGACAGCGCTGACGATTTTTTTTTATATTCGATGCGAATCAACTATTCTTCTCAGTGTCACATTGATTGAGTGTCATATGTAGATTTCAATAAACAATCTGTTTGTCTGTCAATTTTCTTATGCAAACATTATTAACAAATTTCCTACAAATTAAACATCCAAGTAACTACAACACCGACCAAACAATCAGCTGACAATAATCCTAGTGGTCGCCATGATCAAGGCTTCGAGTTCGATCAGCTTTCCTCCGCCATTTTGAATTGTTTGCATTGCGAGAAAACAAATGTACTGTATCATGCTAATTCATTGAGTAAATCAAGAAAAATAAGTGATTGATAGAAGAGGGACATGTTTACACGTGATGCATAATAAAAGTTATCAGTTAAGACAGTATTTTGTTGCAGTAAATGCCAGTAATGCATCTCACGCTCGTAGCTCCGATGATTGGCTTCATTTCACGATGTTTTTCTTTTTGGGGGGCGATACACTTTATTCTTTATCAAATTGTTAAATCATGAACAACTTGAATGATAACCTCATTAACATTTTGAATATTTTGAAATTAAGTGTGAAATAATCATGTAAAAATCGCATTTATTAGTTAACAGGAATGTCCTCCGTGATTTTCGTTTCCACAAACAAACAAAATCACCGCTCGATGTGCTTGTCAGTGGCTTTATTTATTTTCGCAATTTTTTTGTTTTGAAGGGCGGATTAGAACAAATTACCAAATATGACATAGTTATTTACATAAAAAAAATAGAAAACAAAGTCGAATATATAAAATTTGACGTGTCGTGTGCAAAAGGGAATTCCCTCCCGAATATTTGTGGAACAGAAAATAGCCGCTCGATCGGCCCCTTTAAGGACATGGCACAGTTCTTGAGTAATTAAGATCAATGGCGAACTTGCAGAGGTTTGTGCACATGTGAGTTTGCATTGACATGAAATCCAGGACTGCCTTTGTAGGTAACTAGTGTTTCTTTAATATCGTAGAAGGTAAGAGCAGATCATTCTGTTCACACACAAATAAAGAGTGGAGATAGTTTTGTAATAATTGAAACAATATTGTGCAAAACTGTTAAGCCCTAGCTGGGAAGAGCTGCTAGCATGTAGCATGAAGGATTTCAAAACAGCCTTATAATATGGCCGCTGTAGACCAATACACGTGGTAAACAATCAACATGTAAACAGGTTGAGTGTTGTGACAACTGAATGATGAACAGAATGTTTACAATTACAATTGATTTGTTTTACATGCTGAATGAAAGCTAGTGTATATTACGTACGTACGGTAGGGCCTGATTGAAAGTTGAGTACTGAATGAGAGACAAAAATACTTAAAATGAAACTTCAATTCCATGTAAGTAGGGGCAAAAATTAAAAATACAATTTAAGGCAGCTGTCATGCATTTGATTTTCTTTAAGTCTTTACAAATGTGATAGCAGGAGATTCTTATATGAGCACATATTACGGGTGCTTCAAACGGTTGTCGCCCCTCTATATAAGACTCTGTTATGACTTCTTTTGAAGATGAAAATGGCCAAATTAACACAACATCGATAAAGCTTTTAAGCCGTTTTGAATAAAATACTGTTGCCAAAATTACTATGAAATCATCGACTGTGCATCAAGAAGATATTTTGTGTAAATAGGAAAGTTATTTTTGGCCCGACGGCCGTTAAATAAGCTAAATAAATGTGGAAAACGGCAGCAGGAGTTCTGCCGTTTGAACCGTCTCCGGCGCCGTTTGGCCGGAGACTGGCGCTTCCGATTGTTCCACCCCTTTATATAGGGTGTAGGTTGTAGCCATAGTGACGTCGCGCATGCGCGTTTACGACATGGAACTATTCCAGCCATTCACAAGGCGGCAATTTCAAAATGATGTAGCTCCTCTCAGAGTTGGCCAATTTCCACAAAATTAACTGCGTTTTGTAGGAAATTTTCCACTGCAACTTTAAATCATGAATTTACAATAGGTTAGAATTGAAAAAAATCCCCAAGCAGTCATTGCCCCGAGACAAGCTGTTAAGGACATGGCACAGTTCTTGAGTAATTAAGATCAATGGCGAACTTGCAGAGGTTTGTGCACATGTGAGTTTGCATTGACATGAAATCCAGGACTGCCTTTGTAGGTAACTAGTGTTTCTTTAATATCGTAGAAGGTAAGAGCAGATCATTCTGTTCACACACAAATAAAGAGTGGAGATAGTTTTGTAATAATTGAAACAATATTGTGCAAAACTATTAAGCCCTAGCTGGGAAGAGCTGCTAGCATGTAGCATGAAGGATTTCAAAACAGCCTTATAATATGGCCGCTGTTGACCAATACACGTGGTAAACAATCAACATGTAAACAGGTTGAGTGTTGTGACAACTGAATGATGAACAGAATGTTTACAATTACAATTGATTTGTTTTACATGCTGAATGAAAGCTAGTGTATATTACATACGTACGGTAGGGCCTGATTGAAAGTTGAGTACTGAATGAGAGACAAAAATACTTAAAATGAAACTTCAATTCCATGTAAGTAGGGGCAAAAATTAAAAATACAATTTAAGGCAGCTGTCATGCATTTGATTTTCTTTAAGTCTTTACAAATGTGATAGCAGGAGATTCTTATATGAGCACATATTACGGGTGCTTCAAACGGTTGTCGCCCCTCTATATAAGACTCTGTTATGACTTCTTTTGAAGATGAAAATGGCCAAATTAACACAACATCGATAAAGCTTTTAAGCCGTTTTGAATAAAATACTGTTGCCAAAATAACTATGAAATCATCGACTGTGCATCAAGAAGATATTTTGTGTAAATAGGAAAGTTATTTTTGGCCCGACGGCCGTGAAATAAGCTAAATAAATGTGGAAAACGGCAGCAGGAGTTCTGCCGTTTGAACCGTCTCCGGCGCCGTTTGGCCGGAGACTGACGCTTCCGATTGTTCCACCCCTTTATATAGGGTGTAGGTTGTAGCCATAGTGACGTCGCGCATGCGCGTTTACGACATGGAACTCTTCCAGCCATTCACAAGGCGGCAATTTCAAAATGATGTAGCTCCTCTCAGAGTTGGCCAATTTCCACAAAATTAACTGCGTTTTGTAGGAAATTTTCCACTGCAACTTTAAATCATGAATTTACAATAGGTTAGAATTGAAAAAAATCCCCAAGCAGTCATTGCCCCGAGACAAGCTGTTAAGGACATGGCACAGTTCTTGAGTAATTAAGATCAATGGCGAACTTGCAGAGGTTTGTGCACATGTGAGTTTGCATTGACATGAAATCCAGGACTGCCTTTGTAGGTAACTAGTGTTTCTTTAATATCGTAGAAGGTAAGAGCAGATCATTCTGTTCACACACAAATAAAGAGTGGAGATAGTTTTGTAATAATTGAAACAATATCATACAAAATTGTTAAGCCCTAGCTGGGAAGAGCTGCTAGCATGTAGCATGAAGGATTTCAAAACAGCCTTATAATATGGCCGCTGTAGACCAATACACGTGGTAAACAATCAACATGTAAACAGGTTGAGTGTTGTGACAACTGAATGATGAACAGAATGTTTACAATTACAATTGATTTGTTTTACATGCTGAATTAAAGTTAGTGTATATTACATACACAACGGTAGGGCCTGATTGAAAGTTGAGTACTGAATGAGAGACAAAAATACTCAAAATGAAACTTCAATTCCATGTAAGTAGGGGCAAAAATTAAAAATACAATTTAAGGCAGCTGTCATGCATTTGATTTTCTTTAAGTTTTTACAAATGTGATAGCAGGAGATTCTTATATGAGCACATATTACGGGTGCTTCAAACGGTTGTCGCCCCTCTATATAAGACTCTGTTATGACTTCTTTTGAAGATGAAAATGGCCAAATTAACACAACATCGATAAAGCTTTTAAGCCGTTTTGAAAAAAATACTGTTGCCAAAATTACTATGAAATCATCGACTGTGCATCAAGAAGATATTTTGTGTAAATAGGAAAGTTATTTTTGGCCCGACGGCCGTTAAATAAGCTAAATAAATGTGGAAAACGGCAGCAGGAGTTCTGCCGTTTGAACCGTCTCCGGCGCCGTTTGGCCGGAGACTGACGCTTCCGATTGTTCCACCCCTTTATATAGGGTGTAGGTTGTAGCCATAGTGACGTCGCGCATGCGCGTTTACGACATGGAACTCTTCCAGCCATTCACAAGGCGGCAATTTCAAAATGATGTAGCTCCTCTCAGAGTTGGCCAATTTCCACAAAAGTAACTGCGTTTTGTAGGAAATTTTCCACTGCAACTTTAAATCATGAATTTACAATAGGTTAGAATTGAAAAAAATCCCCAAGCAGTCATTGCCCCGAGACAAGCTGTTAAGGACATGGCACAGTTCTTGAGTAATTAAGATCAATGGCGAACTTGCAGAGGTTTGTGCACATGTGAGTTTGCATTGACATGAAATCCAGGACTGCCTTTGTAGGTAACTAGTGTTTCTTTAATATCGTAGAAGGTAAGAGCAGATCATTCTGTTCACACACAAATAAAGAGTGGAGATAGTTTTGTAATAATTGAAACAATATCGAACAAAATTGTTAAGCCCTAGCTGGGAAGAGCTGCTAGCATGTAGCATGAAGGATTTCAAAACAGCCTTATAATATGGCCGCTGTAGACCAATACACGTGGTAAACAATCAACATGTAAACAGGTTGAGTGTTGTGACAACTGAATGATGAACAGAATGTTTACAATTACAATTGATTTGTTTTACATGCTGAATTAAAGTTAGTGTATATTACATACCCAACGGTAGGGCCTGATTGAAAGTTGAGTACTGAATGAGAGACAAAAATACTCAAAATGAAACTTCAATTCCATGTAAGTAGGGGCAAAAATTAAAAATACAATTTAAGGCAGCTGTCATGCATTTGATTTTCTTTAAGTTTTTACAAATGTGATAGCAGGAGATTCTTATATGAGCACATATTACGGGTGCTTCAAACGGTTGTCGCCCCTCTATATAAGACTCTGTTATGACTTCTTTTGAAGATGAAAATGGCCAAATTAACACAACATCGATAAAGCTTTTAAGCCGTTTTGAAAAAAATACTGTTGCCAAAATTACTATGAAATCATCGACTGTGCATCAAGAAGATATTTTGTGTAAATAGGAAAGTTATTTTTGGCCCGACGGCCGTTAAATAAGCTAAATAAATGTGGAAAACGGCAGCAGGAGTTCTGCCGTTTGAACCGTCTCCGGCGCCGTTTGGCCGGAGACTGACGCTTCCGATTGTTCCACCCCTTTATATAGGGTGTAGGTTGTAGCCATAGTGACGTCGCGCATGCGCGTTTACGACATGGAACTCTTCCAGCCATTCACAAGGCGGCAATTTCAAAATGATGTAGCTCCTCTCAGAGTTGGCCAATTTCCACAAAAGTAACTGCGTTTTGTAGGAAATTTTCCACTGCAACTTTAAATCATGAATTTACAATAGGTTAGAATTGAAAAAAATCCCCAAGCAGTCATTGCCCCGAGACAAGCTGTTAAGGACATGGCACAGTTCTTGAGTAATTAAGATCAATGGCGAACTTGCAGAGGTTTGTGCACATGTGAGTTTGCATTGACATGAAATCCAGGACTGCCTTTGTAGGTAACTAGTGTTTCTTTAATATCGTAGAAGGTAAGAGCAGATCATTCTGTTCACACACAAATAAAGAGTGGAGATAGTTTTGTAATAATTGAAACAATATCGAACAAAATTGTTAAGCCCTAGCTGGGAAGAGCTGCTAGCATGTAGCATGAAGGATTTCAAAACAGCCTTATAATATGGCCGCTGTAGACCAATACACGTGGTAAACAATCAACATGTAAACAGGTTGAGTGTTGTGACAACTGAATGATGAACAGAATGTTTACAATTACAATTGATTTGTTTTACATGCTGAATTAAAGTTAGTGTATATTACATACCCAACGGTAGGGCCTGATTGAAAGTTGAGTACTGAATGAGAGACAAAAATACTCAAAATGAAACTTCAATTCCATGTAAGTAGGGGCAAAAATTAAAAATACAATTTAAGGCAGCTGTCATGCATTTGATTTTCTTTAAGTTTTTACAAATGTGATAGCAGGAGATTCTTATATGAGCACATATTACGGGTGCTTCAAACGGTTGTCGCCCCTCTATATAAGACTCTGTTATGACTTCTTTTGAAGATGAAAATGGCCAAATTAACACAACATCGATAAAGCTTTTAAGCCGTTTTGAAAAAAATACTGTTGCCAAAATTACTATGAAATCATCGACTGTGCATCAAGAAGATATTTTGTGTAAATAGGAAAGTTATTTTTGGCCCGACGGCCGTTAAATAAGCTAAATAAATGTGGAAAACGGCAGCAGGAGTTCTGCCGTTTGAACCGTCTCCGGCGCCGTTTGGCCGGAGACTGACGCTTCCGATTGTTCCACCCCTTTATATAGGGTGTAGGTTGTAGCCATAGTGACGTCGCGCATGCGCGTTTACGACATGGAACTCTTCCAGCCATTCACAAGGCGGCAATTTCAAAATGATGTAGCTCCTCTCAGAGTTGGCCAATTTCCACAAAAGTAACTGCGTTTTGTAGGAAATTTTCCACTGCAACTTTAAATCATGAATTTACAATAGGTTAGAATTGAAAAAAATCCCCAAGCAGTCATTGCCCCGAGACAAGCTTTTAAGGACATGGCACAGTTCTTGAGTAATTAAGATCAATGGCGAACTTGCAGAGGTTTGTGCACATGTGAGTTTGCATTGACATGAAATCCAGGACTGCCTTTGTAGGTAACTAGTGTTTCTTTAATATCGTAGAAGGTAAGAGCAGATCATTCTGTTCACACACAAATAAAGAGTGGAGATAGTTTTGTAATAATTGAAACAATATCGTACAAAATTGTTAAGCCCTAGCTGGGAAGAGCTGCTAGCATGTAGCATGAAGGATTTCAAAACAGCCTTATAATATGGCCGCTGTAGACCAATACACGTGGTAAACAATCAACATGTAAACAGGTTGAGTGTTGTGACAACTGAATGATGAACAGAATGTTTACAATTACAATTGATTTGTTTTACATGCTGAATTAAAGTTAGTGTATATTACATACACAACGGTATTGCCTGATTGAAAGTTGAGTACTGAATGAGAGACAAAAATACTCAAAATGAAACTTCAATTCCATGTAAGTAGGGGCAAAAATTAAAAATACAATTTAAGGCAGCTGTCATGCATTTGATTTTCTTTAAGTTTTTACAAATGTGATAGCAGGAGATTCTTATATGAGCACATATTACGGGTGCTTCAAACGGTTGTCGCCCCTCTATATAAGACTCTGTTATGACTTCTTTTGAAGATGAAAATGGCCAAATTAACACAACATCGATAAAGCTTTTAAGCCGTTTTGAAAAAAATACTGTTGCCAAAATTACTATGAAATCATCGACTGTGCATCAAGAAGATATTTTGTGTAAATAGGAAAGTTATTTTTGGCCCGACGGCCGTTAAATAAGCTAAATAAATGTGGAAAACGGCAGCAGGAGTTCTGCCGTTTGAACCGTCTCCGGCGCCGTTTGGCCGGAGACTGACGCTTCCGATTGTTCCACCCCTTTATATAGGGTGTAGGTTGTAGCCATAGTGACGTCGCGCATGCGCGTTTACGACATGGAACTCTTCCAGCCATTCACAAGGCGGCAATTTCAAAATGATGTAGCTCCTCTCAGAGTTGGCCAATTTCCACAAAAGTAACTGCGTTTTGTAGGAAATTTTCCACTGCAACTTTAAATCATGAATTTACAATAGGTTAGAATTGAAAAAAATCCCCAAGCAGTCATTGCCCCGAGACAAGCTGTTAAGGACATGGCACAGTTCTTGAGTAATTAAGATCAATGGCGAACTTGCAGAGGTTTGTGCACATGTGAGTTTGCATTGACATGAAATCCAGGACTGCCTTTGTAGGTAACTAGTGTTTCTTTAATATCGTAGAAGGTAAGAGCAGATCATTCTGTTCACACACAAATAAAGAGTGGAGATAGTTTTGTAATAATTGAAACAATATTGTACAAAATTGTAAAGCACTACCTGGGAAGAGCTGCTAACATGTAGCATGAAGGATTTCAAAACAGCCTTATAATATGGCCGCTGTAGACCAATACACGTGGTAAACAATCAACATGTAAACCGGTTGAGTGTTGTGACAACTGAATGATGAACAGAATGTTTACAATTACAATTGATTTGTTTTACATGCTGAATGAAAGCTAGTGTATATTACATACGTACGGTAGGGCCTGATTGAAAGTTGAGTACTGAATGAGAGACAAAAATACTCAAAATGAAACTTCAATTTTCATATAAGTAGGGGCAAAAATTAAAAATACAATTTAAGGCAGCTGTCATGCATTTGATTTTCTTTAAGTTTTTACAAATGTGATAGCAGGAGATTCTTATATGAGCACATATTACGGGTGCTTCAAACGGTTGTCGCCCCTCTATATAAGACTCTGTTATGACTTCTTTTGAAGATGAAAATGGCCAAATTAACACAACATCGATAAAGCTTTTAAGCCGTTTTGAATAAAATACTGTTGCCAAAATTACTATGAAATCATCGACTGTGCATCAAGAAGATATTTTGTGTAAATAGGAAAGTTATTTTTGGCCTGACGGCCGTTAAATAAGCTAAATAAATGTGGAAAACGGCAGCAGAAGTTCTGCCGTTTGAACCGTCTCCGGCGCCGTTTGGCCGGAGACTGACGCTTCCGATTGTTCCACCCCTTTATATAGGGTGTAGGTTGTAGCCATAGTGACGTCGCGCATGCGCGTTTACGACATGGAACTCTTCCAGCCATTCACAAGGCGGCAATTTCAAAATGATGTAGCTCCTCTCAGAGTTGGCCAATTTCCACAAAATTAACTGCGTTTTGTAGGAAATTTTCCACTGCAACTTTAAATCATGAATTTACAATAGGTTAGAATTGAAAAAAATCCCCAAGCAGTCATTGCCCCGAGACAAGCTTTTAAGGACATGGCACAGTTCTTGAGTAATTAAGATCAATGGCGAATTTGCAGAGGTTTGTGCACATGTGAGTTTGCATTGACATGAAATCCAGGACTGCCTTTGTAGGTAACTAGTGTTTCTTTAATATCGTAGAAGGTAAGAGCAGATCATTCTGTTCACACACAAATAAAGAGTGGCGATAGTTTTGTAATAATTGAAACAATATTGTACAAAATTGTTAAGCCCTAGCTGGGAAGAGTTGCTATCATGTAGCATGAAGGATTTCAAAACAGCCTTATAATATGGCCGCTGTTGACCAATACACGTGGTAAACAATCAACATGTAAACAGGTTGAGTGTTGTGACAACTGAATGATGAACAGAATGTTTACAATTACAATTGATTTGTTTTACATGCTGAATGAAAGCTAGTGTATATTACATACGTACGGTAGGGCCTGATTGAAAGTTGAGTACTGAATGAGAGACAAAAATACTCAAAATGAAACTTCAATTTTCATATAAGTAGGGGCAAAAATTAAAAATACAATTTAAGGCAGCTGTCATGCATTTGATTTTCTTTAAGTTTTTACAAATGTGATAGCAGGAGATTCTTATATGACCACATATTACGGGTGCTTCAAACGGTTGTCGCCCCTCTATATAAGACTCTGTTATGACTTCTTTTGAAGATGAAAATGGCCAAATTAACACAACATCGATAAAGCTTTTAAGCCGTTTTGAATAAAATACTGTTGGCAAAATTACTATGAAATCATCGACTGTGCATCAAGAAGATATTTTGTGTAAATAGGAAAGTTATTTTTGGCCTGACGGCCGTTAAAAAAGCTAAATAAATGTGGAAAACGGCAGCAAGGAGTTCTGCCGTTTGAACCGTCTCCGGCGCCGTTTGGCCGGAGACTGACGCTTCCGATTGTTCCACCCCTTTATATAGGGTGTAGGTTGTAGCCATAGTGACGTCGCGCATGCGCGTTTACGACATGGAACTCTTCCAGCCATTCACAAGGCGGCAATTTCAAAATGATGTAGCTCCTCTCAGAGTTGGCCAATTTCCACAAAAGTAACTGCGTTTTGCAGGAAATTTTCCACTGCAACTTTAAATCATGAATTTACAATAGGTTAGAATTGAAAAAAATCCCCAAGCAGTCATTGCCCCGAGACAAGCTGTTAAGGACATGGCACAGTTCTTGAGTAATTAAGATCAATGGCGAATTTGCAGAGGTTTGTGCACATGTGAGTTTGCATTGACATGAAATCCAGGACTGCCTTTGTAGGTAACTAGTGTTTCTTTAATATCGTAGAAGGTAAGAGCAGATCATTCTGTTCACACACAAATAAAGAGTGGCGATAGTTTTGTAATAATTGAAACAATATTGCACAAAATTGTTAACCCTAGCTGGGAAGAGTTGCTAGCATGTAGCATGAAGGATTTCAAAACAGCCTTATAATATGGCCGCTGTTGACCAATACACGTGGTAAACAATCAACATGTAAACAGGTTGAGTGTTGTGACAACTGAATGATGAACAGAATGTTTACAATTACAATTGATTTGTTTTTACATGCTGAATGAAAGCTAGTGTATATTACATACGTACGGTAGGGCCTGATTGAAAGTTGAGTACTGAATGAGAGACAAAAATACTCAAAATGAAACTTCAATTTTCATGTAAGTAGGGGCAAAAATTAAAAATACAATTTAAGGCAGCTGTCATGCATTTGATTTTCCTTTAGTTTTTACAAATGTGATAGCAGGAGATTCTTATATGAGCACATATTAAGGGGGCTTCAAACGGTTGTCGCCCCTCTATATAAGACTCTGTTATGACTTCTTTTGAAGATGAAAATGGCCAAATTAACACAACATCGATAAAGCTTTTAAGCCGTTTTGAATAAAATACTGTTGCCAAAATAACTATGAAATCATCGACTGTGCATCAAGAAGATATTTTGTGTAAATAGGAAAGTTATTTTTGGCCCGACGGCCGTGAAATAAGCTAAATAAATGTGGAAAACGGCAGCAGGAGTTCTGCCGTTTGAACCGTCTCCGGCGCCGTTTGGCCGGAGACTGACGCTTCCGATTGTTCCACCCCTTTATATAGGGTGTAGGTTGTAGCCATAGTGACGTCGCGCATGCGCGTTTACGACATGGAACTCTTCCAGCCATTCACAAGGCGGCAATTTCAAAATGATGTAGCTCCTCTCAGAGTTGGCCAATTTCCACAAAATTAACTGCGTTTTGTAGGAAATTTTCCACTGCAACTTTAAATCATGAATTTACAATAGGTTAGAATTGAAAAAAATCCCCAAGCAGTCATTGCCCCGAGACAAGCTGTTAAGGACATGGCACAGTTCTTGAGTAATTAAGATCAATGGCGAACTTGCAGAGGTTTGTGCACATGTGAGTTTGCATTGACATGAAATCCAGGACTGCCTTTGTAGGTAACTAGTGTTTCTTTAATATCGTAGAAGGTAAGAGCAGATCATTCTGTTCACACACAAATAAAGAGAGGAGATAGTTTTGTAATAATTGAAACAATATTGTGCAAAACTGTTAAGCCCTAGCTGGGAAGAGCTGCTAGCATGTAGCATGAAGGATTTCAAAACAGCCTTATAATATGGCCGCTGTAGACCAATACACGTGGTAAACAAACAACATGTAAACAGGTTGAGTGTTGTGACAACTGAATGATGAACAGAATGTTTACAATTACAATTGATTTGTTTTACATGCTGAATGAAAGCTAGTGTATATTACATACGTACGGTAGGGCCTGATTGAAAGTTGAGTACTGAATGAGAGACAAAAATACTCAAAATGAAACTTCAATTTTCATATAAGTAGGGGCAAAAATTAAAAATACAATTTAAGGCAGCTGTCATGCATTTGATTTTCTTTAAGTTTTTACAAATGTGATAGCAGGAGATTCTTATATGAGCACATATTACGGGTGCTTCAAACGGTTGTCGCCCCTCTATATAAGACTCTGTTATGACTTCTTTTGAAGATGAAAATGGCCAAATTAACACAACATCGATAAAGCTTTTAAGCCGTTTTGAATAAAATACTGTTGCCAAAATTACTATGAAATCATCGACTGTGCATCAAGAAGATATTTTGTGTAAATAGGAAAGTTATTTTTGGCCTGACGGCCGTTAAATAAGCTAAATAAATGTGGAAAACGGCAGCAGAAGTTCTGCCGTTTGAACCGTCTCCGGCGCCGTTTGGCCGGAGACTGACGCTTCCGATTGTTCCACCCCTTTATATAGGGTGTAGGTTGTAGCCATAGTGACGTCGCGCATGCGCGTTTACGACATGGAACTCTTCCAGCCATTCACAAGGCGGCAATTTCAAAATGATGTAGCTCCTCTCAGAGTTGGCCAATTTCCACAAAATTAACTGCGTTTTGTAGGAAATTTTCCACTGCAACTTTAAATCATGAATTTACAATAGGTTAGAATTGAAAAAAATCCCCAAGCAGTCATTGCCCCGAGACAAGCTTTTAAGGACATGGCACAGTTCTTGAGTAATTAAGATCAATGGCGAATTTGCAGAGGTTTGTGCACATGTGAGTTTGCATTGACATGAAATCCAGGACTGCCTTTGTAGGTAACTAGTGTTTCTTTAATATCGTAGAAGGTAAGAGCAGATCATTCTGTTCACACACAAATAAAGAGTGGCGATAGTTTTGTAATAATTGAAACAATATTGTACCAAATTGTTAAGCCCTAGCTGGGAAGAGTTGCTATCATGTAGCATGAAGGATTTCAAAACAGCCTTATAATATGGCCGCTGTTGACCAATACACGTGGTAAACAATCAACATGTAAACAGGTTGAGTGTTGTGACAACTGAATGATGAACAGAATGTTTACAATTACAATTGATTTGTTTTACATGCTGAATGAAAGCTAGTGTATATTACATACGTACGGTAGGGCCTGATTGAAAGTTGAGTACTGAATGAGAGACAAAAATACTCAAAATGAAACTTCAATTTTCATATAAGTAGGGGCAAAAATTAAAAATACAATTTAAGGCAGCTTTCATGCATTTGATTTTCTTTAAGTTTTTACAAATGTGATAGCAGGAGATTCTTATATGACCACATATTACGGGTGCTTCAAACGGTTGTCGCCCCTCTATATAAGACTCTGTTATGACTTCTTTTGAAGATGAAAATGGCCAAATTAACACAACATCGATAAAGCTTTTAAGCCGTTTTGAATAAAATACTGTTGGCAAAATTACTATGAAATCATCGACTGTGCATCAAGAAGATATTTTGTGTAAATAGGAAAGTTATTTTTGGCCTGACGGCCGTTAAATAAGCTAAATAAATGTGGAAAACGGCAGCAAGGAGTTCTGCCGTTTGAACCGTCTCCGGCGCCGTTTGGCCGGAGACTGACGCTTCCGATTGTTCCACCCCTTTATATAGGGTGTAGGTTGTAGCCATAGTGACGTCGCGCATGCGCGTTTACGACATGGAACTCTTCCAGCCATTCACAAGGCGGCAATTTCAAAATGATGTAGCTCCTCTCAGAGTTGGCCAATTTCCACAAAATTAACTGCGTTTTGTAGGAAATTTTCCACTGCAACTTTAAATCATGAATTTACAATAGGTTAGAATTGAAAAAAATCCCCAAGCAGTCATTTCCCCGAGACAAGCTTTTAAGGACATGGCACAGTTCTTGAGTAATTAAGATCAATGGCGAATTTGCAGAGGTTTGTGCACATGTGAGTTTGCATTGACATGAAATCCAGGACTGCCTTTGTAGGTAACTAGTGTTTCTTTAATATCGTAGAAGGTAAGAGCAGATCATTCTGTTCACACACAAATAAAGAGTGGCGATAGTTTTGTAATAATTGAAACAATATTGTACAAAATTGTTAAGCCCTAGCTGGGAAGAGTTGCTATCATGTAGCATGAAGGATTTCAAAACAGCCTTATAATATGGCCGCTGTTGACCAATACACGTGGTAAACAATCAACATGTAAACAGGTTGAGTGTTGTGACAACTGAATGATGAACAGAATGTTTACAATTACAATTGATTTGTTTTACATGCTGAATGAAAGCTAGTGTATATTACATACGTACGGTAGGGCCTGATTGAAAGTTGAGTACTGAATGAGAGACAAAAATACTCAAAATGAAACTTCAATTTTCATATAAGTAGGGGCAAAAATTAAAAATACAATTTAAGGCAGCTGTCATGCATTTGATTTTCTTTAAGTTTTAACAAATGTGATAACAGGAGATTCTTATATGACCACATATTACGGGTGCTTCAAACGGTTGTCGCCCCTCTATATAAGACTCTGTTATGACTTCTTTTGAAGATGAAAATGGCCAAATTAACACAACATCGATAAAGCTTTTAAGCCGTTTTGAATAAAATACTGTTGGCAAAATTACTATGAAATCATCGACTGTGCATCAAGAAGATATTTTGTGTAAATAGGAAAGTTATTTTTGGCCTGACGGCCGTTAAATAAGCTAAATAAATGTGGAAAACGGCAGCAAGGAGTTCTGCTGTTTGAACCGTCTCCGGCGCCGTTTGGCCGGAGACTGACGCTTCCGATTGTTCCACCCCTTTATATAGGGTGTAGGTTGTAGCCATAGTGACGTCGCGCATGCGCGTTTACGACATGGAACTCTTCCAGCCATTCACAAGGCGGCAATTTCAAAATGATGTAGCTCCTCTCAGAGTTGGCCAATTTCCACAAAAGAAACTGCGTTTTGTAGGAAATTTTCCACTGCAACTTTAAATCATGAATTTACAATAGGTTAGAATTGAAAAAAATCCCCAAGCAGTCATTGCCCCGAGACAAGCTTTTAAGGACATGGCACAGTTCTTGAGTAATTAAGATCAATGGCGAATTTGCAGAGGTTTGTGCACATGTGAGTTTGCATTGACATGAAATCCAGGACTGCCTTTGTAGGTAACTAGTGTTTCTTTAATATCGTAGAAGGTAAGAGCAGATCATTCTGTTCACACACAAATAAAGAGTGGCGATAGTTTTGTAATAATTGAAACAATATTGTACAAAATTGTTAAGCCCTAGCTGGGAAGAGTTGCTATCATGTAGCATGAAGGATTTCAAAACAGCCTTATAATATGGCCGCTGTTGACCAATACACGTGGTAAACAATCAACATGTAAACAGGTTGAGTGTTGTGACAACTGAATGATGAACAGAATGTTTACAATTACAATTGATTTGTTTTACATGCTGAATGAAAGCTAGTGTATATTACATACGTACGGTAGGGCCTGATTGAAAGTTGAGTACTGAATGAGAGACAAAAATACTCAAAATGAAACTTCAATTTTCATGTAAGTAGGGGCAAAAATTAAAAATACAATTTAAGGCAGCTGTCGTGCATTTGATTTTCCTTTAGTTTTTACAAATGTGATAGCAGGAGATTCTTATATGAGCACATATTAAGGGGGCTTCAAACGGTTGTCGCCCCTCTATATAAGACTCTGTTATGACTTCTTTTGAAGATGAAAATGGCCAAATTAACACAACATCGATAAAGCTTTTAAGCCGTTTTGAATAAAATACTGTTGCCAAAATAACTATGAAATCATCGACTGTGCATCAAGAAGATATTTTGTGTAAATAGGAAAGTTATTTTTGGCCCGACGGCTGTGAAATAAGCTAAATAAATGTGGAAAACGGCAGCAGGAGTTCTGCCGTTTGAACCGTCTCCGGCGCCGTTTGGCCGGAGACTGACGCTTCCGATTGTTCCACCCCTTTATATAGGGTGTAGGTTGTAGCCATAGTGACGTCGCGCATGCGCGTTTACGACATGGAACTCTTCCAGCCATTCACAAGGCGGCAATTTCAAAATGATGTAGCTCCTCTCAGAGTTGGCCAATTTCCACAAAATTAACTGCGTTTTGTAGGAAATTTTCCACTGCAACTTTAAATCATGAATTTACAATAGGTTAGAATTGAAAAAAATCCCCAAGCAGTCATTGCCCCGAGACAAGCTGTTAAGGACATGGCACAGTTCTTGAGTAATTAAGATCAATGGCGAACTTGCAGAGGTTTGTGCACATGTGAGTTTGCATTGACATGAAATCCAGGACTGCCTTTGTAGGTAACTAGTGTTTCTTTAATATCGTAGAAGGTAAGAGCAGATCATTCTGTTCACACACAAATAAAGAGTGGAGATAGTTTTGTAATAATTGAAACAATATTGTACAAAATTGTTAAGCCCTAGCTGGGAAGAGCTGCTAGCATGTAGCATGAATGATTTCAAAACAGCCTTATAATATGGCCGCTGTAGACCAATACACGTGGTAAACAATCAACATGTAAACAGGTTGAGTGTTGTGACAACTGAATGATGAACAGAATGTTTACAATTACAATTGATTTGTTTTTACATGCTGAATGAAAGCTAGTGTATATTACATACGTACGGTAGGGCCTGATTGAAAGTTGAGTACTGAATGAGAGACAAAAATACTCAAAATGAAACTTCAATTTTCATGTAAGTAGGGGCAAAAATTTAAAATACAATTTAAGGCAGCTATCATGCATTTGATTTTCTTTAAGTTTTTACAAATGTGATAGCAGGAGATTCTTATATGAGCACATATTACGGGTGCTTCAAACGGTTGTCGCCCCTCTATATAAGACTCTGTTATGACTTCTTTTGAAGATGAAAATGGCCAAATTAACACAACATCGATAAAGCTTTTAAGCCGTTTTGAATAAAATACTGTTGCCAAAATTACTATGAAATCATCGACTGTGCATCAAGAAGATATTTTGTGTAAATAGGAAAGTTATTTTTGGCCCGACGGCCGTTAAAAAAGCTAAATAAATGTGGAAGACGGCAGCAGGAGTTCTGCCGTTTAAACCGTCTCCGGCGCCGTTTGGCCGGAGACTGACGCTTCCGATTGTTCCACCCCTTTATATAGGGTGTAGGTTGTAGCCATAGTGACGTCGCGCATGCGCGTTTACGACATGGAACTCTTCCAGCCATTCACAAGGCGGCAATTTCAAAATGATGTAGCTCCTCTCAGAGTTGCCCAATTTCCACAAAATTAACTGTGTTTTGTAGGAAATTTTCCACTGCAACTTTAAATCATGAATTTACAATAGGTTAGAATTGAAAAAAATCCCCAAGCAGTCATTGCCCCGAGACAAGCTGTTAATGACATGGCACAGTTCTTGAGTAATTAAGATCAATGGCGAACTTGCAGAGGTTTGTGCACATGTGAGTTTGCATTGACATGAAATCCAGGACTGCCTTTGTAGGTAACTAGTGTTTCTTTAATATCGTAGAAGGTAAGAGCAGATCATTCTGTTCACACACAAATCAAGAGTGGAGATAGTTTTGTAATAATTGAAACAATATTGTACAAAATTGTTAAGCCCTAGCTGGGAAGAGCTGCTAGCATGTAGCATGAAGGATTTCAAAACAGCCTTATAATATGGCCACTGTAGACCAATACACGTGGTAAACAATCAACATGTAAACAGGTTGAGTGTTGTGACAACTGAATGATGAACAGAATGTTTACAGTTACAATTGATTTGTTTTTACATGCTGAATGAAAGCTAGTGTATATTACATACGTACGGTAGGGCCTGATTGAAAGTTGAGTACTGAATGAGAGACAAAAATACTCAAAATGAAACTTCAATTTTCATGTAAGTAGGGGCAAAAATTTAAAATACAATTTAAGGCAGCTATCATGCATTTGATTTTCTTTAAGTTTTTACAAATGTGATAGCAGGAGATTCTTATATGAGCACATATTACGGGTGCTTCAAACGGTTGTCGCCCCTCTATATAAGACTCTGTTATGACTTCTTTTGAAGATGAAAATGGCCAAATTAACACAACATCGATAAAGCTTTTAAGCCGTTTTGAATAAAATACTGTTGCCAAAATTACTATGAAATCATCGACTGTGCATCAAGAAGATATTTTGTGTAAATAGGAAAGTTATTTTTGGCCCGACGGCCGTTAAAAAAGCTAAATAAATGTGGAAAACGGCAGCAGGAGTTCTGCCGTTTGAACCGTCTCCGGCGCCGTTTGGCCGGAGACTGACGCTTCCGATTGTTCCACCCCTTTATATAGGGTGTAGGTTGTAGCCATAGTGACGTCGCGCATGCGCGTTTACGACATGGAACTCTTCCAGCCATTCACAAGGCGGCAATTTCAAAATGATGTAGCTCCTCTCAGAGTTGGCCAATTTCCACAAAATTAACTGTGTTTTGTAGGAAATTTTCCACTGCAACTTTAAATCATGAATTTACAATAGGTTAGAATTGAAAAAAATCCCCAAGCAGTCATTGCCCCGAGACAAGCTGTTAAGGACATGGCACAGTTCTTGAGTAATTAAGATCAATGGCGAACTTGCAGAGGTTTGTGCACATGTGAGTTTGCATTGACATGAAATCCAGGACTGCCTTTGTAGGTAACTAGTGTTTCTTTAATATCGTAGAAGGTAAGAGCAGATCATTCTGTTCACACACAAATCAAGAGTGGAGATAGTTTTGTAATAATTGAAACAATATTGTACAAAATTGTTAAGCCCTTTTCTGGGAAGAGCTGCTAGCATGTAGCATGAAGGATTTCAAAACAGCCTTATAATATGGCCGCTGTAGACCAATACACGTGGTAAACAATCAACATGTAAACAGGTTGAGTGTTGTGACAACTGAATGATGAACAGAATGTTTACAATTACAATTGATTTGTTTTTACATGCTGAATGAAAGCTAGTGTATATTACATACGTACGGTAGGGCCTGATTGAAAGTTGAGTACTGAATGAGAGACAAAAATACTCAAAATGAAACTTCAATTTTCATGTAAGTAGGGGCAAAAAATAAAAATACAATTTAAGGCAGCTGTCATGCATTTGATTTTCTTTAAGTTTTTACAAATGTGATAGCAGGAGATTCTTATATGAGCACATATTACGGGTGCTTCAAACGGTTGTCGCCCCTCTATATAAGACTCTGTTATGACTTCTTTTGAAGATGAAAATGGCCAAATTAACACAACATCGATAAAGCTTTTAAGCCGTTTTGAATAAAATACTGTTGCCAAAATTACTATGAAATCATCGACTGTGCATCAAGAAGATATTTTGTGTAAATAGGAAAGTTATTTTTGGCCCGACGGCCGTTAAAAAAGCTAAATAAATGTGGAAAACGGCAGCAGGAGTTCTGCCGATTGAACCGTCTCCGGCGCCGTTTGGCCGGAGACTGACGCTTCCGATTGTTCCACCCCTTTATATAGGGTGTAGGTTGTAGCCATAGTGACGTCGCGCATGCGCGTTTACGACATGGAACTCTTCCAGCCATTCACAAGGCGGCAATTTCAAAATGATGTAGCTCCTCTCAGAGTTGGCCAATTTCCACAAAATTAACTGTGTTTTGTAGGAAATTTTCCACTGCAACTTTAAATCATGAATTTACAATAGGTTAGAATTGAAAAAAATCCCCAAGCAGTCATTGCCCCGAGACAAGCTGTTAAGGACATGGCACAGTTCTTGAGTAATTAAGATCAATGGCGAACTTGCAGAGGTTTGTGCACATGTGAGTTTGCATTGACATGAAATCCAGGACTGTCTTTGTAGGTAACTAGTGTATCTTTAATATCGTAGAAGGTAAGAGCAGATCATTCTGTTCACACACAAATAAAGAGTGGAGATAGTTTTGTAATAATTGAAACAATATTGTACAAAATTGTTAAGCCCTTTTCTGGGAAGAGCTGCTAGCATGTAGCATGAAGGATTTCAAAACAGCCTTATAATATGGCCGCTGTAGACCAATACACGTGGTAAACAATCAACATGTAAACAGGTTGAGTGTTGTGACAACTGAATGATGAACAGAATGTTTACAATTACAATTGATTTGTTTTTAAATGCTGAATGAAAGCTAGTGTATATTACATACGTACGGTAGGGCCTGATTGAAGGTTGATTACTGAATGAGAGACAAAAATACTCAAAATGAAACTTCAATTTTCATGTAAGTAGGGGCAAAAATTAAAAATACAATTTAAGGCAGCTGTCATGCATTTGATTTTCTTTAAGTTTTTACAAATGTGGTAGCAGGAGATTCTTATATGAGCACATATTATGGGTGCTTCAAACGGTTGTCGCCCCTCTATATAAGACTCTGTTATGACTTCTTTTGAAGATGAAAATGGCCAAATTAACACAACATCGATAAAGCTTTTAAGCCGTTTTGAATAAAATACTGTTGCCAAAATAACTATGAAATCATCGACTGTGCATCAAGAAGATATTTTGTGTAAATTGGAAAGTTATTTTTGGCCCGACGGCCGTTAAATAAGATAAATAAATGTGGAAAACGGCAGCAGGAGTTCTGCCGTTTGAACCGTCTCCGGCGCCGTTTGGCCGGAGACTGACGCTTCCGATTGTTCCACCTCTTTATATAGGGTGTAGGTTGTAGCCATAGTGACGTCGCGCATGCGCGTTTACGACATGGAACTCTTCCAGCCATTCACAAGGCGGCAATTTCAAAATGATGTAGCTCCTCTCAGAGTTGGCCAATTTCCACAAAATTAACTGTGTTTTGTAGGAAATTTTCCACTGCAACTTTAAATCATGAATTTACAATAGGTTAGAATTGAAAAAAATCCCCAAGCAGTCATTGCCCCGAGACAAGCTGTTAAGGACATGGCACAGTTCTTGAGTAATTAAGATCAATGGCGAACTTGCAGAGGTTTGTGCACATGTGAGTTTGCATTGACATGAAATCCAGGACTGCCTTTGTAGGTAACTAGTGTTTCTTTAATATCGTAGAAGGTAAGAGCAGATCATTCTGTTCACACACAAATAAAGAGTGGAGATAGTTTTGTAATAATTGAAACAATATTGTACAAAATTGTTAAGCCCTTTTCTGGGAAGAGCTGCTAGCATGTAGCATAAAGGATTTCAAAACAGCCTTATAATATGGCCGCTGTAGACCAATACACGTGGTAAACAATCAACATGTAAACAGGTTGAGTGTTGTGACAACTGAATGATGAACAGAATGTTTACAATTACAATTGATTTGTTTTTAAATGCTGAATGAAAGCTAGTGTATATTACATACGTACGGTAGGGCCTGATTGAAGGTTGATTACTGAATGAGAGACAAAAATACTCAAAATGAAACTTCAATTTTCATGTAAGTAGGGGCAAAAATTAAAAATACAATTTAAGGCAGCTGTCATGCATTTGATTTTCTTTAAGTTTTTACAAATGTGGTAGCAGGAGATTCTTATATGAGCACATATTATGGGTGCTTCAAACGGTTGTCGCCCCTCTATATAAGACTCTGTTATGACTTCTTTTGAAGATGAAAATGGCCAAATTAACACAACATCGATAAAGCTTTTAAGCCGTTTTGAATAAAATACTGTTGCCAAAATAACTATGAAATCATCGACTGTGCATCAAGAAGATATTTTGTGTAAATTGGAAAGTTATTTTTGGCCCGACGGCCGTTAAATAAGATAAATAAATGTGGAAAACGGCAGCAGGAGTTCTGCCGTTTGAACCGTCTCCGGCGCCGTTTGGCCGGAGACTGACGCTTCCGATTGTTCCACCTCTTTATATAGGGTGTAGGTTGTAGCCATAGTGACGTCGCGCATGCGCGTTTACGACATGGAACTCTTCCAGCCATTCACAAGGCGGCAATTTCAAAATGATGTAGCTCCTCTCAGAGTTGGCCAATTTCCACAAAATTAACTGTGTTTTGTAGGAAATTTTCCACTGCAACTTTAAATCATGAATTTACAAACGGTTCGAATTGAAAAAAATCCCCAAGCAGTCATTGCCCCGAGACAAGCTGTTAAGGACATGGCACAGTTCTTGAGTAATTAAGATCAATGGCGAACTTGCAGAGGTTTGTGCACATGTGAGTTTGCATTGACATGAAATCCAGGACTGTCTTTGTAGGTAACTAGTGTTTCTTTAATATCGTAGAAGGTAAGAGCAGATCATTCTGTTCACACACAAATAAAGAGTGGAGATAGTTTTGTAATAATTGAAACAATATTGTACAAAATTGTTAAGCCCTTTTCTGGGAAGAGCTGCTAGCATGTAGCATGAAGGATTTCAAAACAGCCTTATAATATGGCCGCTGTAGACCAATACACGTGGTAAACAATCAACATGTAAACAGGTTGAGTGTTGTGACAACTGAATGATGAACAGAATGTTTACAATTACAATTGATTTGTTTTTAAATGCTGAATGAAAGCTAGTGTATATTACATACGTACGGTAGGGCCTGATTGAAGGTTGATTACTGAATGAGAGACAAAAATACTCAAAATGAAACTTCAATTTTCATGTAAGTAGGGGCAAAAATTAAAAATACAATTTAAGGCAGCTGTCATGCATTTGATTTTCTTTAAGTTTTTACAAATGCGGTAGCAGGAGATTCTTATATGAGCACATATTACGGGTGATTCAAACGGTTGTCGCCCCTCTATATAAGACTCTGTTATGACTTCTTTTGAAGATGAAAATGGCCAAATTAACACAACATCGATAAAGCTTTTAAGCCGTTTTGAATAAAATACTGTTGCCAAAATAACTATGAAATCATCGACTGTGCATCAAGAAGATATTTTGTGTAAATTGGAAAGTTATTTTTGGCCCGACGGCCGTTAAATAAGATAAATAAATGTGGAAAACGGCAGCAGGAGTTCTGCCGTTTGAACCGTCTCCGGCGCCGTTTGGCCGGAGACTGACGCTTCCGATTGTTCCACCTCTTTATATAGGGTGTAGGTTGTAGCCATAGTGACGTCGCGCATGCGCGTTTACGACATGGAACTCTTCCAGCCATTCACAAGGCGGCAATTTCAAAATGATGTAGCTCCTCTCAGAGTTGGCCAATTTCCACAAAATTAACTGTGTTTTGTAGGAAATTTTCCACTGCAACTTTAAATCATGAATTTACAAACGGTTCGAATTGAAAAAAATCCCCAAGCAGTCATTGCCCCGAGACAAGCTGTTAAGGACATGGCACAGTTCTTGAGTAATTAAGATCAATGGCGAACTTGCAGAGGTTTGTGCACATGTGAGTTTGCATTGACATGAAATCCAGGACTGTCTTTGTAGGTAACTAGTGTTTCTTTAATATCGTAGAAGGTAAGAGCAGATCATTCTGTTCACACACAAATAAAGAGTGGAGATAGTTTTGTAATAATTGAAACAATATTGTACAAAATTGTTAAGCCCTTTTCTGGGAAGAGCTGCTAGCATGTAGCATGAAGGATTTCAAAACAGCCTTATAATATGGCCGCTGTAGACCAATACACGTGGTAAACAATCAACATGTAAACAGGTTGAGTGTTGTGACAACTGAATGATGAACAGAATGTTTACAATTACAATTGATTTGTTTTTAAATGCTGAATGAAAGCTAGTGTATATTACATACGTACGGTAGGGCCTGATTGAAGGTTGATTACTGAATGAGAGACAAAAATACTCAAAATGAAACTTCAATTTTCATGTAAGTAGGGGCAAAAATTAAAAATACAATTTAAGGCAGCTGTCATGCATTTGATTTTCTTTAAGTTTTTACAAATGCGGTAGCAGGAGATTCTTATATGAGCACATATTACGGGTGATTCAAACGGTTGTCGCCCCTCTATATAAGACTCTGTTATGACTTCTTTTGAAGATGAAAATGGCCAAATTAACACAACATCGATAAAGCTTTTAAGCCGTTTTGAATAAAATACTGTTGCCAAAATAACTATGAAATCATCGACTGTGCATCAAGAAGATATTTTGTGTAAATTGGAAAGTTATTTTTGGCCCGACGGCCGTTAAAAAAGCTAAATAAATGTGGAAAACGGCAGCAGGAGTTCTGCCGATTGAACCGTCTCCGGCGCCGTTTGGCCGGAGACTGACGCTTCCGATTGTTCCACCTCTTTATATAGGGTGTAGGTTGTAGCCATAGTGACGTCGCGCATGCGCGTTTACGACATGGAACTCTTCCAGCCATTCACAAGGCGGCAATTTCAAAATGATGTAGCTCCTCTCAGAGTTGGCCAATTTCCACAAAATTAACTGTGTTTTGTAGGAAATTTTCCACTGCAACTTTAAATCATGAATTTACAAACGGTTCGAATTGAAAAAAATCCCCAAGCAGTCATTGCCCCGAGACAAGCTGTTAAGGACATGGCACAGTTCTTGAGTAATTAAGATCAATGGCGAACTTGCAGAGGTTTGTGCACATGTGAGTTTGCATTGACATGAAATCCAGGACTGTCTTTGTAGGTAACTAGTGTTTCTTTAATATCGTAGAAGGTAAGAGCAGATCATTCTGTTCACACACAAATAAAGAGTGGAGATAGTTTTGTAATAATTGAAACAATATTGTACAAAATTGTTAAGCCCTTTTCTGGGAAGAGCTGCTAGCATGTAGCATGAAGGATTTCAAAACAGCCTTATAATATGGCCGCTGTAGACCAATACACGTGGTAAACAATCAACATGTAAACAGGTTGAGTGTTGTGACAACTGAATGATGAACAGAATGTTTACAATTACAATTGATTTGTTTTTAAATGCTGAATGAAAGCTAGTGTATATTACATACGTACGGTAGGGCCTGATTGAAGGTTGATTACTGAATGAGAGACAAAAATACTCAAAATGAAACTTCAATTTTCATGTAAGTAGGGGCAAAAATTAAAAATACAATTTAAGGCAGCTGTCATGCATTTGATTTTCTTTAAGTTTTTACAAATGTGGTAGCAGGAGATTCTTATATGAGCACATATTATGGGTGCTTCAAACGGTTGTCGCCCCTCTATATAAGACTCTGTTATGACTTCTTTTGAAGATGAAAATGGCCAAATTAACACAACATCGATAAAGCTTTTAAGCCGTTTTGAATAAAATACTGTTGCCAAAATAACTATGAAATCATCGACTGTGCATCAAGAAGATATTTTGTGTAAATTGGAAAGTTATTTTTGGCCCGACGGCCGTTAAATAAGATAAATAAATGTGGAAAACGGCAGCAGGAGTTCTGCCGTTTGAACCGTCTCCGGCGCCGTTTGGCCGGAGACTGACGCTTCCGATTGTTCCACCTCTTTATATAGGGTGTAGGTTGTAGCCATAGTGACGTCGCGCATGCGCGTTTACGACATGGAACTCTTCCAGCCATTCACAAGGCGGCAATTTCAAAATGATGTAGCTCCTCTCAGAGTTGGCCAATTTCCACAAAATTAACTGCGTTTTGTAGGAAATTTTCCACTGCAACTTTAAATCATGAATTTACAATAAGTTCGAATTGAAAAAAATCCCCACGCAGTCATTGCCCCGAGACAAGCTGTTAAGGACATGGCACAGTTCTTGAGTAATTAAGATCAATGGCGAACTTGCAGAGGTTTGTGCACATGTGAGTTTGCATTGACATGAAATCCAGGACTGTCTTTGTAGGTAACTAGTGTTTCTTTAATATCGTAGAAGGTAAGAGCAGATCATTCTGTTCACACACAAATAAAGAGTGGAGATAGTTTTGTAATAATTGAAACAATATTGTACAAAATTGTTAAGCCCTTTTCTGGGAAGAGCTGCTAGCATGTAGCATAAAGGATTTCAAAACAGCCTTATAATATGGCCGCTGTAGACCAATACACGTGGTAAACAATCAACATGTAAACAGGTTGAGTGTTGTGACAACTGAATGATGAACAGAATGTTTACAATTACAATTGATTTGTTTTTAAATGCTGAATGAAAGCTAGTGTATATTACATACGTACGGTAGGGCCTGATTGAAGGTTGATTACTGAATGAGAGACAAAAATACTCAAAATGAAACTTCAATTTTCATGTAAGTAGGGGCAAAAATTAAAAATACAATTTAAGGCAGCTGTCATGCATTTGATTTTCTTTAAGTTTTTACAAATGTGATAGCAGGAGATTCTTATATGAGCACATATTACGGGTGCTTCAAACGGTTGTCGCCCCTCTATATAAGACTCTGTTATGACTTCTTTTGAAGATGAAAATGGCCAAATTAACACAACATCGATAAAGCTTTTAAGCCGTTTTGAATAAAATACTGTTGCCAAAATAACTATGAAATCATCGACTGTGCATCAAGAAGATATTTTGTGTAAATTGGAAAGTTATTTTTGGCCCGACGGCCGTTAAATAAGATAAATAAATGTGGAAAACGGCGCCGTTTGGCCGGAGACTGACGCTTCCGATTGTTCCACCTCTTTATATAGGGTGTAGGTTGTAGCCATAGTGACGTCGCGCATGCGCGTTTACGACATGGAACTCTTCCAGCCATTCACAAGGCGGCAATTTCAAAATGATGTAGCTCCTCTCAGAGTTGGCCAATTTCCACAAAATTAACTGCGTTTTGTAGGAAATTTTCCACTGCAACTTTAAATCATGAATTTACAATAGGTTAGAATTGAAAAAAATCCCCAAGCAGTCATTGCCCCGAGACAAGCTGTTAAGGACATGGCACAGTTCTTGAGTAATTAAGATCAATGGCGAACTTGCAGAGGTTTGTGCACATGTGAGTTTGCATTGACATGAAATCCAGGACTGCCTTTGTAGGTAACTAGTGTTTCTTTAATATCGTAGAAGGTAAGAGCAGATCATTCTGTTCACACACAAATAAAGAGAGGAGATAGTTTTGTAATAATTGAAACAATATTGTGCAAAATTGTTAAGCCCTAGCTGGGAAGAGCTGCTAGCATGTAGCATGAAGGATTTCAAAACAGCCTTATAATATGGCCGCTGTAGACCAATACACATGGTAAACAATCAACATGTAAACAGGTTGAGTGTTGTGACAACTGAATGATGAACAGAATGTTTACAATTACAATTGATTTGTTTTTAAATGCTGAATGAAAGCTAGTGTATATTACATACGTACGGTAGGGCCTGATTGAAAGTTGAGTACTGAATGAGAGACAAAAATACTCAAAATGAAACTTCAATTTTCATGTAAGTAGGGGCAAAAATTAAAAATACAATTTAAGGCAGCTGTCATGCATTTGATTTTCTTTAAGTTTTTACAAATATGATAGCATGAGATTCTTATATGAGCACATATTACGGGTGCTTCAAACGGTTGTCGCCCCTCTATATAAGACTCTGTTATGACTTCTTTTGAAGATGAAAATGGCCAAATTAACACAACATCGATAAAGCTTTTAAGCCGTTTTGAATAAAATACTGCTGGCAAAATTACTATGAAATCATCGACTGTGCATCAAGAAGATATTTTGTGTAAATAGGAAAGTTATTTTTGGCCCGACGGCCGTTAAAAAAGCTAAATAAATGTGGAAAACGGCAGCAGGAGTTCTGCCGTTTGAACCGTCTCCGGCGCCGTTTGGCCGGAGACTGACGCTTCCGATTGTTCCACCCCTTTATATAGGGTGTAGGTTGTAGCCATAGTGACGTCCCGCATGCGCGTTTACGACATGGAACTCTTCCAGCCAATCACAAGGCGGCAATTTCAAAATGATGTAGCTCCTCTCAGAGTTGGCCAATTTCCACAAAATTAACTGTGTTTTGTAGGAAATTTTCCACTGCAACTTTAAATCATGAATTTACAATAAGTTCGAATTGAAAAAAATCCCCAAGCAGTCATTGCCCCGAGACAAGCTGTTAAGGACATGGCACAGTTCTTGAGTAATTAAGATCAATGGCGAACTTGCAGAGGTTTGTGCACATGTGAGTTTGCATTGACATGAAATCCAGGACTGTCTTTGTAGGTAACTAGTGTTTCTTTAATATCGTAGAAGGTAAGAGCAGATCATTCTGTTCACACACAAATAAAGAGTGGAGATAGTTTTGTAATAATTGAAACAATATTGTACAAAATTGTTAAGCCCTTTTCTGGGAAGAGCTGCTAGCATGTAGCATGAAGGATTTCAAAACAGCCTTATAATATGGCCGCTGTAGACCAATACACGTGGTAAACAATCAACATGTAAACAGGTTGAGTGTTGTGACAACTGAATGATGAACAGAATGTTTACAATTACAATTGATTTGTTTTTAAATGCTGAATGAAAGCTAGTGTATATTACATACGTACGGTAGGGCCTGATTGAAGGTTGATTACTGAATGAGAGACAAAAATACTCAAAATGAAACTTCAATTTTCATGTAAGTAGGGGCAAAAATTAAAAATACAATTTAAGGCAGCTGTCATGCATTTGATTTTCTTTAAGTTTTTACAAATGTGGTAGCAGGAGATTCTTATATGAGCACATATTATGGGTGCTTCAAACGGTTGTCGCCCCTCTATATAAGACTCTGTTATGACTTCTTTTGAAGATGAAAATGGCCAAATTAACACAACATCGATAAAGCTTTTAAGCCGTTTTGAATAAAATACTGTTGCCAAAATAACTATGAAATCATCGACTGTGCATCAAGAAGATATTTTGTGTAAATTGGAAAGTTATTTTTGGCCCGACGGCCGTTAAATAAGATAAATAAATGTGGAAAACGGCAGCAGGAGTTCTGCCGTTTGAACCGTCTCCGGCGCCGTTTGGCCGGAGACTGACGCTTCCGATTGTTCCACCTCTTTATATAGGGTGTAGGTTGTAGCCATAGTGACGTCGCGCATGCGCGTTTACGACATGGAACTCTTCCAGCCATTCACAAGGCGGCAATATCAAAATGATGTAGCTCCTCTCAGAGTTGGCCAATTTCAACAAAATTAACTGCGTTTTGTAGGAAATTTTCCACTGCAACTTTAAATCATGAATTTACAATAGGTTAGAATTGAAAAAAATCCCCAAGCAGTCATTGCCCCGAGACAAGCTGTTAAGGACATGGCACAGTTCTTGAGTAATTAAGATCAATGGCGAACTTGCAGAGGTTTGTGCACATGTGAGTTTGCATTGACATGAAATCCAGGACTGCCTTTGTAGGTAACTAGTGTTTCTTTAATATCGTAGAAGGTAAGAGCAGATCATTCTGTTCACACACAAATAAAGAGAGGAGATAGTTTTGTAATAATTGAAACAATATTGTGCAAAATTGTTAAGCCCTAGAGCATGTAGCATGAAGGATTTCAAAACAGCCTTATAATATGGCCGCTGTAGACCAATACACATGGTAAACAATCAACATGTAAACAGGTTGAGTGTTGTGACAACTGAATGATGAACAGAATGTTTACAATTACAATTGATTTGTTTTTACATGCTGAATGAAAGCTAGTGTATATTACATACGTACGGTAGGGCCTGATTGAAAGTTGAGTACTGAATGAGAGACAAAAATACTCAAAATGAAACTTCAATTTTCATGTAAGTAGGGGCAAAAATTAAAAATACAATTTAAGGCAGCTGTCATGCATTTGATTTTCTTTAAGTTTTTACAAATATGATAGCAGGAGATTCTTATATGAGCACATATTACGGGTGCTTCAAACGGTTGTCGCCCCTCTATATAAGACTCTGTTATGACTTCTTTTGAAGATGAAAATGGCCAAATTAACACAACATCGATAAAGCTTTTAAGCCGTTTTGAATAAAATACTGCTGGCAAAATTACTATGAAATCATCGACTGTGCATCAAGAAGATATTTTGTGTAAATAGGAAAGTTATTTTTGGCCCGACGGCCGTTAAAAAAGCTAAATAAATGTGGAAAACGGCAGCAGGAGTTCTGCAGTTTGAACCGTCTCCGGCGCCGTTTGGCCGGAGACTGACGCTTCCGATTGTTCCACCCCTTTATATAGGGTGTAGGTTGTAGCCATAGTGACGTCCCGCATGCGCGTTTACGACATGGAACTCTTCCAGCCATTCACAAGGCGGCAATTTCAAAATGATGTAGCTCCTCTCAGAGTTGGCCAATTTCCACAAAATTAACTGTGTTTTGTAGGAAATTTTCCACTGCAACTTTAAATAATGAATTTACAATAAGTTCGAATTGAAAAAAATCCCCAAGCAGTCATTGCCCCAAACCAAGCTGTTAAGGACATGGCACAGTTCTTGAGTAATTAAGATCAATGGCGAACTTGCAGAGGTTTGTGCACATGTGAGTTTGCATTGACATGAAATCCAGGACTGTCTTTGTAGGTAACTAGTGTTTCTTTAATATCGTAGAAGGTAAGAGCAGATCATTCTGTTCACACACAAATAAAGAGTGGAGATAGTTTTGTAATAATTGAAACAATATTGTACAAAATTGTTAAGCCCTTTTCTGGGAAGAGCTGCTAGCATGTAGTATGAAGGATTTCAAAACAGCCTTATAATATGGCCGCTGTAGACCAATACACGTGGTAAACAATCAACATGTAAACAGGTTGAGTGTTGTGACAACTGAATGATGAACAGAATGTTTACAATTACAATTGATTTGTTTTTAAATGCTGAATGAAAGCTAGTGTATATTACATACGTACGGTAGGGCCTGATTGAAGGTTGATTACTGAATGAGAGACAAAAATACTCAAAATGAAACTTCAATTTTCATGTAAGTAGGGGCAAAAATTAAAAATACAATTTAAGGCAGCTGTCATGCATTTGATTTTCTTTAAGTTTTTACAAATGTGGTAGCAGGAGATTCTTATATGAGCACATATTATGGGTGCTTCAAACGGTTGTCGCCCCTCTATATAAGACTCTGTTATGACTTCTTTTGAAGATGAAAATGGCCAAATTAACACAACATCGATAAAGCTTTTAAGCCGTTTTGAATAAAATACTGTTGCCAAAATAACTATGAAATCATCGACTGTGCATCAAGAAGATATTTTGTGTAAATTGGAAAGTTATTTTTGGCCCGACGGCCGTTAAATAAGATAAATAAATGTGGAAAACGGCAGCAGGAGTTCTGCCGTTTGAACCGTCTCCGGCGCCGTTTGGCCGGAGACTGACGCTTCCGATTGTTCCACCTCTTTATATAGGGTGTAGGTTGTAGCCATAGTGACGTCGCGCATGCGCGTTTACGACATGGAACTCTTCCAGCCATTCACAAGGCGGCAATATCAAAATGATGTAGCTCCTCTCAGAGTTGGCCAATTTCAACAAAATTAACTGCGTTTTGTAGGAAATTTTCCACTGCAACTTTAAATCATGAATTTACAATAGGTTAGAATTGAAAAAAATCCCCAAGCAGTCATTGCCCCGAGACAAGCTGTTAAGGACATGGCACAGTTCTTGAGTAATTAAGATCAATGGCGAACTTGCAGAGGTTTGTGCACATGTGAGTTTGCATTGACATGAAATCCAGGACTGCCTTTGTAGGTAACTAGTGTTTCTTTAATATCGTAGAAGGTAAGAGCAGATCATTCTGTTCACACACAAATAAAGAGAGGAGATAGTTTTGTAATAATTGAAACAATATTGTGCAAAATTGTTAAGCCCTAGCTGGGAAGAGCTGCTAGCATGTAGCATGAAGGATTTCAAAACAGCCTTATAATATGGCCGCTGTAGACCAATACACATGGTAAACAATCAACATGTAAACAGGTTGAGTGTTGTGACAACTGAATGATGAACAGAATGTTTACAATTACAATTGATTTGTTTTTACATGCTGAATGAAAGCTAGTGTATATTACATACGTACGGTAGGGCCTGATTGAAAGTTGAGTACTGAATGAGAGACAAAAATACTCAAAATGAAACTTCAATTTTCATGTAAGTAGGGGCAAAAATTAAAAATACAATTTAAGGCAGCTGTCATGCATTTGATTTTCTTTAAGTTTTTACAAATATGATAGCAGGAGATTCTTATATGAGCACATATTACGGGTGCTTCAAACGGTTGTCGCCCCTCTATATAAGACTCTGTTATGACTTCTTTTGAAGATGAAAATGGCCAAATTAACACAACATCGATAAAGCTTTTAAGCCGTTTTGAATAAAATACTGTTGCCAAAATAACTATGAAATCCTCGACTGTGCATCAAGAAGATATTTTGTGTAAATTGGAAAGTTATTTTTGGCCCGACGGCCGTTAAAAAAGCTAAATAAATGTGGAAAACGGCAGCAGGAGTTCTGCCGTTTGAACCGTCTCCGGCGCCGTTTGGCCGGAGACTGACGCTTCCGATTGTTCCACCCCTTTATATAGGATGTAGGTTGTATCCATAGTGACGTCGCGCATGCGCGTTTACGACATGGAACTCTTCCAGCCATTCACAAGGCGGCAATTTCAAAATGATGAAGCTCCTCTCAGAGTTGGCCAATTTCCACAAAATTAACTGTGTTTTGTAGGAAATTTTCCACTGCAACTTTAAATCATGAATTTACAATAGGTTAGAATTGAAAAAAATCCCCAAGCAGTCATTGCCCCGAGACAAGCTGTTAAGGACATGGCACAGTTCTTGAGTAATTAAGATCAATGGCGAACTTGCAGAGGTTTGTGCACATGTGAGTTTGCATTGACATGAAATCCAGGACTGCCTTTGTAGGTAACTAGTGTTTCTTTAATATCGTAGAAGGTAAGAGCAGATCATTCTGTTCACACACAAATAAAGAGAGGAGATAGTTTTGTAATAATTGAAACAATATTGTGCAAAATTGTTAAGCCCTTTTCTGGGAAGAGCTGCTAGCATGTAGCATGAAGGATTTCAAAACAGCCTTATAATATGGCCGCTGTAGACCAATACACGTGGTAAACAATCAACATGTAAACAGGTTGAGTGTTGTGACAACTGAATGATGAACAGAATGTTTACAATTACAATTGATTTGTTTTTAAATGCTGAATGAAAGCTAGTGTATATTACATACGTACGGTAGGGCCTGATTGAAGGTTGATTACTGAATGAGAGACAAAAATACTCAAAATGAAACTTCAATTTTCATGTAAGTAGGGGCAAAAATTAAAAATACAATTTAAGGCAGCTGTCATGCATTTGATTTTCTTTAAGTTTTTACAAATGTGGTAGCAGGAGATTCTTATATGAGCACATATTACGGGTGCTTCAAACGGTTGTCGCCCCTCTATATAAGACTCTGTTATGACTTCTTTTGAAGATGAAAATGGCCAAATTAACACAACATCGATAAAGCTTTTAAGCCGTTTTGAATAAAATACTGTTGCCAAAATAACTATGAAATCCTCGACTGTGCATCAAGAAGATATTTTGTGTAAATTGGAAAGTTATTTTTGGCCCGACGGCCGTTAAAAAAGCTAAATAAATGTGGAAAACGGCAGCAGGAGTTCTGCCGTTTGAACCGTCTCCGGCGCCGTTTGGCCGGAGACTGACGCTTCCGATTGTTCCACCCCTTTATATAGGATGTAGGTTGTATCCATAGTGACGTCGCGCATGCGCGTTTACGACATGGAACTCTTCCAGCCATTCACAAGGCGGCAATTTCAAAATGATGAAGCTCCTCTCAGAGTTGGCCAATTTCCACAAAATTAACTGTGTTTTGTAGGAAATTTTCCACTGCAACTTTAAATCATGAATTTACAATAGGTTAGAATTGAAAAAAATCCCCAAGCAGTCATTGCCCCGAGACAAGCTGTTAAGGACATGGCACAGTTCTTGAGTAATTAAGATCAATGGCGAACTTGCAGAGGTTTGTGCACATGTGAGTTTGCATTGACATGAAATCCAGGACTGCCTTTGTAGGTAACTAGTGTTTCTTTAATATCGTAGAAGGTAAGAGCAGATCATTCTGTTCACACACAAATAAAGAGAGGAGATAGTTTTGTAATAATTGAAACAATATTGTGCAAAATTGTTAAGCCCTTTTCTGGGAAGAGCTGCTAGCATGTAGCATGAAGGATTTCAAAACAGCCTTATAATATGGCCGCTGTAGACCAATACACGTGGTAAACAATCAACATGTAAACAGGTTGAGTGTTGTGACAACTGAATGATGAACAGAATGTTTACAATTACAATTGATTTGTTTTTAAATGCTGAATGAAAGCTAGTGTATATTACATACGTACGGTAGGGCCTGATTGAAGGTTGATTACTGAATGAGAGACAAAAATACTCAAAATGAAACTTCAATTTTCATGTAAGTAGGGGCAAAAATTAAAAATACAATTTAAGGCAGCTGTCATGCATTTGATTTTCTTTAAGTTTTTACAAATGTGGTAGCAGGAGATTCTTATATGAGCACATATTATGGGTGCTTCAAACGGTTGTCGCCCCTCTATATAAGACTCTGTTATGACTTCTTTTGAAGATGAAAATGGCCAAATTAACACAACATCGATAAAGCTTTTAAGCCGTTTTGAATAAAATACTGTTGCCAAAATAACTATGAAATCCTCGACTGTGCATCAAGAAGATATTTTGTGTAAATTGGAAAGTTATTTTTGGCCCGACGGCCGTTAAAAAAGCTAAATAAATGTGGAAAACGGCAGCAGGAGTTCTGCCGTTTGAACCGTCTCCGGCGCCGTTTGGCCGGAGACTGACGCTTCCGATTGTTCCACCCCTTTATATAGGATGTAGGTTGTATCCATAGTGACGTCGCGCATGCGCGTTTACGACATGGAACTCTTCCAGCCATTCACAAGGCGGCAATTTCAAAATGATGTAGCTCCTCTCAGAGTTGGCCAATTTCCACAAAATTAACTGTGTTTTGTAGGAAATTTTCCACTGCAACTTTAAATCATGAATTTACAATAGGTTAGAATTGAAAAAAATCCCCAAGCAGTCATTGCCCCGAGACAAGCTGTTAAGGACATGGCACAGTTCTTGAGTAATTAAGATCAATGGCGAACTTGCAGAGGTTTGTGCACATGTGAGTTTGCATTGACATGAAATCCAGGACTGTCTTTGTAGGTAACTAGTGTTTCTTTAATATCGTAGAAGGTAAGAGCAGATCATTCTGTTCACACACAAATAAAGAGAGGAGATAGTTTTGTAGTGTATATTACATACGTACGGTAGGGCCTGATTGAAGGTTGATTACTGAATGAGAGACAAAAATACTCAAAATGAAACTTCAATTTTCATGTAAGTAGGGGCAAAAATTAAAAATACAATTTAAGGCAGCTGTCATGCATTTGATTTTCTTTAAGTTTTTACAAATGTGGTAGCAGGAGATTCTTATATGAGCACATATTATGGGTGCTTCAAACGGTTGTCGTCCCTCTATATAAGACTCTGTTATGACTTCTTTTGAAGATGAAAATGGCCAAATTAACACAACATCGATAAAGCTTTTAAGCCGTTTTGAATAAAATACTGTTGCCAAAATAACTATGAAATCCTCGACTGTGCATCAAGAAGATATTTTGTGTAAATTGGAAAGTTATTTTTGGCCCGACGGCCGTTAAAAAAGCTAAATAAATGTGGAAAACGGCAGCAGGAGTTCTGCCGTTTGAACCGTC